>BMAW01023693.1:1422553-1486259 GCA_019974015.1 Nephila pilipes | reverse complement strand
AATACCATCTACCAAACAGTATCAGAATTAAATAAAACCTAAATATACATACAAATATTACAAACAATGAAAGCTTCTAAAAGAAGGAAAAAAAACCAGAAGGAAAATAATAATAATAAAAGCAAAAACATTTAAAATAAGTATGTGTGTATATGTATATATTAAAAAAATTAAAATATTATACTTTTAAAAATTAATCTATTACAATTTTTATATCTTAAATTTGTTTTAAAAAATAGAATAATCAACTTTTGCTTAAAATAATTTAGAAAGTATTTTAATTATTTTGAATATTTAAAGGCATGTTAACTTATCTCATATTTCTGAGTAAATAGTTATATATATGTTTATAAAAATGTATATTTGAATGTATATATATGTGTATGTATATATATGCATATATATGTATCTATTTATATGTGTATATATATATATATGATCTTAAATAACTGTCAAAGGAAATAACTATAAATAAGGAAAATGTAATTATCTCTCATTTAAATATTTTTACTAATTATCCTATTATCAACTGTTTTTTTTTTCATAATATCTAAAAAATCTATTTTGTTATGAATTTATATTAGCTTTAATCAGGTTTAAATAGAAGGATAAAATGATAAATTATTTTTAGAAATAATATAATTTTCTTTTAAAACAAGATTTATTAGAAATTTAAATTTTTCATAGTATATAGAACTATTAATTTTTAATTCTTTCAGTTACTCAAGATAATATTAATTAAATCCTCTAAATCTATAGAATTAAATAAATATTTGGAGTCCTAAATATAAATAGAGTGAATTTCTTTTTCTTTCATATAATTAATAATTTCAAAACTATATGTAATGATAACAGTCTTATGAAAACTATCTATGGTATTTTGTAAAATCTTATGCAAGATTTTATCAGCTTTAATATATAAGAATTGAAATCATTAGCCACAGTTCTAAATTTAATAGGTACTTTATGAAATTTAGGGTTTAAAAAGATATGAGGAAGTTTTACGATATAGTCATAGTATAACCGATTTTCATAAATAAAGCTTTTCTGTGACTGTTAGTAACTTTAATAAAAGTATTATTAACAAGATGTATGTTATTCATAGTAGCATAAAGTGGTTTTTTTTTTTTTTTTTTTTTTTGTAAATAATAGGACAGTTACCAGGGACCTTATCAATATAACAAGTAATGACTCAGCCTGTAGATTTCTTTAATTATAGGACTTTTTAGATCTCTTATCTTAGTTCACTCTTTCTTAAATTTCAAATATTTCATCTCCTATTTGCTGTATTTATATTCTTTTAAACGTTTGATAGGTAAATATATTTAATTGACAAATTAATTAAAAATTGTTATGTCTTCCATTAATTTTTTCTTTAATATAATTATTGTTAGAAGGTATAATTCTGAAATCTTGTACCTTTATTCAGATTCTAAGATTTTCATCTCTAACAATATTTAGATTACCTTTAATTATATGTAGATATTCTTCATTTATATATTTTTTGCAATCCTTACTGTTACAAACATTATTGCTTTGTAAATCTTTTACAATTATTATAATTATATATCAAGTGTTCCATGTTTTTCTTAAATTTAAAAGCTTTAATATTAAGTTATTATTAATAATAGGAATTAAGTTTTTAAGCTTGTTTAGAATATTGCTAAACATTTTATCAAAGGATTTATTCATAAATCTAATACTACAATATTATGTTTTTTAATCATTATTACATTCACGAATTTTACATTTATATATTATAACTTGCATATATCCTTTACAATATGACACATATATTACCTGTTTTATTTATTTTAATAACAAAATCCCTTAAAATTTTAATATATTTTTAATTTTACTTACTTTTGTCAATAGATTTTTAAGTGAAAAGTCTCGCACGTGTTTAGCTTAAGTAAATTAAAATTTAATGGATTTGATGATTATAAGGAAGCGCTGATTGAACAAATCTATGGAAGATATTTATCACTCATAATCACTATCCTTAACTGACTTCCCAGATGAAAAGTACATACAGTTCTCAAAGAGCATCAGCTTTCTTTTGTGGTGTCTGAAAACAATTAAAGCTTTTTCTGCAATTTTAATTTCTACATATATAATTTTTTATTTTATCAGTTCTTTCTAAAAGAAATTCAAAATTGTGTCTTTAGTTTTTTTGTATTTCTGTTCATATATTTGTTATATCTGTTAAATGTTACACATTTCTTAATATATTCATTTGAAGAGTTTTATCTTTTTCTTTCTCTTTAATATTTATGCATATCAATTTGATTACCATATTTGTAAAAAATAGGTAGATCAAATTAAATAATTGGAGTTGTATTGCAGAAAGCAGTAGTAGGACTTGAATAATTTGGCAACCAATTCACTATCTTAATGACATTTATGAGGAGAAAAAAAACTATACCTCTTAGACAGAACCTTCTGTCATTTCGATAACTGGTTTGTTAAAATTCAGCAAAAAGAAAATTAAGATACTGATTTTGCCAAATTTTTGCAAAGCAGCTTAGACCGTGCACTGAATCCAAGGCATGCAGAAGTTTTGTATCCATTAAGAATTGTTGCAAAGCATATTTTACTCTGTAAATTGTCATATTTATCTTTTACTATTGCAAATTGCAGATTCTGTCTGGTAAAAAAAAAATCTAAGGTCAGATGTTATCCTTGGATAAAATAAAAAAGCTTTACATTTAAAGTAATTTTGTTTCAGAAATTAATTTTCTCATACTAAAATTATAGGTCTCAATTTAGTACTGTTAAAACTACCTAGATGTGTGTGCAGTAAAACCTTGTTAAGTTGGATTTATTGGGACCAGAGATAATCTATGTTAATTCAGCGAATGGGAAAAAAATAAAACAAAACATACACAAAGAAAATCATCTTTATTCTTGAACTAATCAAGTATGAATATATTTAGATAAAATAAAGCTGTATATTTTGTAGCCAAATATAATGTAAGTTTTTTTTTTGCTGTGTAAGATTTGTTCTTTACTTGTTAGCTGCACGGTCTTCAATAAATATTAAAAAAGAGTGATGTATATTAAAACCAACAATTTTTAAAATTACGAAGAAATAAGAGAACTTCTCATTCTTCCCTCTCCCACACATATTATACATCAGGCATTCATTATCACTGTGCTGGCATAAGAAATGGCAATAGAAGTGAATTTAAAGTTTTTATTGCATTTTCCATTTAGATGATTAAACACTATATGCCATTTGTCACTGGTAATAAAAGATGTAACTAAGTCAATAAGGTTTTATTGACTTAGCAAAGAATATTTGTGAAGTCCCCATCCTACTTTCTTTTCTCACATTCACAGTTGTTAGAAAATTTCAGTAAAGAAAATTTTTTTAAATACATAGATGAAACAAATATGTTATTAAGGACTTTTGGAGATCCTATTTCAAATTAAAAAAAAAAAAAATCTCCATTTAGATTAAAACAAGTTATTAAGAGCTCCTCGTAGTTAAAAGGGTCTGACTTATCAAGGTTCTACTGTGTGTATATGTACTTATGAATTTTTTTTTTCGTAATGCAATACCAAAATTTTTATAATGTATTTCATGGTGCTAAACTCCTCCACTTTCAGGAGCTTCCTGATGCCATTGATTATTTCAAACGAAAAGTGAAATTTGTTACTACTCAAATTGAAAAGGTACAGCAAATCATGAAAGAAAAACTCATTGCACGAGAAGGTAACTTGCTTCCTTCTTTTAATTGTTTAAGATATCTTGCAGTTTTAAAAGACTAAATTAGTATCAGTATGTGTTTAATTGTATTCATGTTAATCATAAATTGTATATATTGTAATTTTAAAGAATTTGACAACAACTTGATAAGTTCTGGTTAGATCCAGCATGTGTTGGCTATACGTTGCCTATCATGTACATAAAAAATTTATTACTGGTATGAACTGTTGTGTTTGACTAGATTTTACAAAAACACGATACATGACATCAGCATGGTGTTAAAAGTTCGTTAAACTGGCAACTGAATCTATGTAGCCCAAAAGAGATAATTTACTAAATCAGCAATCCTGTAAAACAAAGAAGAAACTGCAAATATCTAACAATGGAACTGTTTAAATCACCTAATTAAAGAGTTTTATGAGTGGAAATGTCTTGGAGAATTGGAAAAAATGG
The DNA here is from genome assembly GCA_019974015.1 of Nephila pilipes. Lineage (NCBI taxonomy): Eukaryota > Metazoa > Arthropoda > Arachnida > Araneae > Nephilidae > Nephila > Nephila pilipes. The sequence continues at coordinate 1,482,094 of BMAW01023693.1, read as the reverse complement.
CTTGTGTGCTAAAAATGTGTTGTGCTATTGTGAAAAAAAAAACACTATTTTCCAATAAAATGTTCTTGGGATGTGAATAAAATAATTGAGACAGCTCAAAAGGAAATATAAATATCTAATATGTGTATAGATTCTTCATGTCCAGAGGGACCAGGTAAAAAATACTTGTGTAAATATATATGCTTTAATAATTCTATAAATTTTGACACTGATGCAGAGGCTAATGTATTGCCTCTATATTTTGATATTGATTTGAAATCGTAGCAAATTTACAAAATGTATAAAGCAGATGTTAATAGCCTATGTTTATCATAAATGAATTGATACTTGACTATAAAATAAATTTATTGTATTCAACTGTGAAATGTGAAATTGCTTTTTATTGCTGTAGTTGTGGACTCTTAACTAATTTAAATGCATAATGTTAAAATTAATTCAGAGAATAGACTAAGAAGAATCTTACAAAAATGAGATTTTAATTAAATATGAAGAAGTTTTTAAAGGATTAAGTGAATTTCCAGGTATTCTCTGTTGTATGGCTTTAAAGAAAATGTAATTCCTGTTTTAGGTCACCTAGAAGGGTACCTCGAGGAACTTATTTTTTTTAAAAAAAAAAAAAAACATTGCTGTACTCTTTCTACATTCTGGCAGATATTTGATTATTGAAAACATTAATGAAAGGATGCATTTAAATAGCAAAAGCTACAAATTGTATAAAATTTATTACAGTACATACAAAAAGTGTCAAACACATAAAATAACATCAAATAAGTGATAACTTGCATTATTTCTTTGAAGTAGAAGACATTAAATAATTTTCCTGTATAAAAACAGCAGTTTACTGGCAAGGCTGAATTTGTGAAGTGCTGAATTACAGTGGGAGTACTGTACTTTATTTAAAGTGTAAAAGCATATTGCAAGTTTATGTACCTGATTGATTGAGTAAATAGTTTGGTTATAATTAAAAAATCAAATGGTAAACTGTAGATATACTTATATCGTAGAAATCTTTTAACGATTTAGAAACTATTAAGCGAGATACCATCTAGGGATGAAATTATTAGAAAGTAAAAAATTGTTTTCTGCATTAGTCTTAAAAGAGGATTTTTGAGAAATTCTCTTGGGTGAGATAAGCTCTAAGATTTACACTTTCAATTTTCCATTGGATAGATAATAAATTTAATAAATTACGATTTGGTTTTGCTTCAGAGATCGCTGAAGGCTTACCAAAACAAATCCAAAAATTGTTAGGGATATTGATTGTGTACAAATTTATTTCCATGACTTAATAATAGGAGAACTAAAGAGGATTATGAGGAAAAGCTGTTGCTTGTTTCAGAAATAGCTAAAGCTAATAATGTAAAATTTAATTCTGGAAAGTTTCATTTTGTAGTCAATGGGGTCAAGTATATGGGCTTAGTAGTTTCTGAAGAAGGAATTACAGCTGATAAATTTCATGTAAGAGCAGTACATGATCAGGCTTTTGATAATATTAAACAACTTATTAATTCAGCTTCTGTTCTAAAAGTTTGTATGAAGGCTGAATTTAAATTGTGATAGCTCAAAGGATGGATTGAGGGCATGCCTTTTATAAGGTCATTCTATATCTTTTGCTTTTAGAAATTTTACTGAAATGGAAGCGAAAAATGAAAAAATCTGGAGAGAATTAATTGCAACTGTTTTTTTTTTCTCTTTTCATGTACAGTATATTGTAATTTTGTGTGGCCATGGTAGCCTAGTGGTTGTGGTTTTGGATTTGTGGCCGGCGGTTTTCATTGAATTGCGGGTTCGATCTTTGGCTGCTAAAGACCTGCCATGTAGCTAGGGCTGATGCATGTTAAATCTATCAGGGCCCAAAATCCTTCCATTGGCGTGGTGTGGAAGTTAGGAGAGGGGGTGCCAGCTCAGGTGTCGTCCTCGTCACTTGACCGTGGTACAAAATTACGAGATCCATCGCCAATAGCCCTCGTGTTGCTTCAAGTGCGACGTTAATAAAAACTAAACTAATATTGTAATTTTGTATATGGGTGTAAGGTGTTGGTCTGAAGGACCTAATTAAACCATTGCGACTTCAGTTACTAAAAAACAATTTAGTAAAATTTCAATGTGTTTATGTAAAATTCAGTTAAAATTATTAAAGTAAGAATTTAATATTGAATAATTTCCAGTTAGTGATATATATCTTGGAGGTACTTAGTCACAGGCCTTTAGTGCATGATGATCCAGGAATGATGCATAACTTTGCATTCAGTTATTAAATATCTTCCATTGAGCACTCATAGAATAGTTCAGTTCCAAAAAGTATTCTATGATGATGAAGACTTGAGAATTCTTGTAGAGAGTTGGCTAGAAAGAAAGAAAATTCCTGTTAATTTAAAAGTATATCAGAAATCTGAAATGATTTGTGTCTTATGAAGGTTTTGTTATTTTTAAATAAAATAGATGTCCTAAAAATTAAGTTTTCAAATGCTAATATTAATACATGAATAGCTATTATTAAAATAGGACATGAATGATTATGTATTGATCAGGAATTTCAAAACATGTATATTGAAAAAAATGTATAAAAAAAGTTTGATGCAAAGAATAGATTTAGCTACCTAAGGTGCATTTTTTTTTTGTAATTATAATTAATTACTTGATTAAATATAAGAATTAAAGTAAATGATGAAATATCATGAAGCGGACAATAGTAAACTTTTTCATTATTAAAATTAAAGCAAAAGATAAATTATTAAATTGAAGGTTTTTGAGCTAAATGTAATTAAAATTGAAGCAAAAGGTAAAAAAAAAAAAAAATTTAAAAGTGATCTGGTATGCCAACTAAAACAATAGCCCCTTGGGTTGTGAAAAATTATCGCAGAATGTACCTTCTATGCTAAATTTTGTAAACCCCTAACAAAGAAGCCATTGTTCTCTCATAGTATACTTCAAAGATTGTGTCAGAAAATAGGAATAGTTTCAATGTTTCACAGGAATATCAATTATCTTATAATTAATTATTTTTCAAAGTGGGTGGAAACAGAAAGTGTTAATGATAAAACAATTGGGAAAATATTACAAGTACTTGAAATAATAACTAATTTTGGTGTGCCCTAAACTAAAGTTTGTGATATATGTCCATTTAACAGCTATGAATTTTAAAAAAGTTTACAAAGCATTGGAACATTGAATTTTCGTTTATTAGTCTATATCATTATCAAAGCAATGGAATGGTAGAGAAAGCTGTAGGGATTGCAAAGATGTTAAAAAAGCATATGAGGAAAATAAACCTACTGTAGCTTTGAGTATAGAAATGCTCCAGTTTGAGGTGTAGGTTTAATCTTCTGCCTAACTCAGGTTTAGTTGTTAGAGAACTAAATTGTGTGTGTGTTTGCCTGTTTGCAATCAATTGCTTAATGCTGAAATCTTCAAGGATGTCATCCCAAAATTACAGCAATGGCAGCAGACAAAGAAAAAGTTTTATTTTGATAGGTTGACAAAAGCTCTGATTCCCTTACAGATTGGAAATAAAGTTCTGCTACAGAACTCAAGAAACAAAACTTGGGAGCCTGCTACTGTAAATTCTAAAAATAACCCATGATCATATGAGGTTCAAACTATATACATCTAATCAGGTATATAGCAGGAACAGAAATAATTAATGCATTCAGAAACTATCCATAATCTCAACTGTTTCATTTTTTATTTTTCCCATGGAGAACAATTATGAGGAAGAAAATTCTGTAAAAACAAATAAAGTAGAAAATAGTTATTAGAATGACAAGGTTATTAAACTATATATAAATGTATCTGTAAACATCCTGCATAGTAAAATGGTTATTGTTGAAGAAAAAAGGAGGGTGTGACATATAAGGGTATATTATTAATTGTAATCATATCTATCAGAAGTACACTGGTCTTCAAAATTGAGAGAATTTTCCAATTTGGTCAATTATCCCTTAAACTACTGGACAGATTTTAATGAAATTTCGTTTGTACATAGGGTTGATATAATAATAAAAAAAATAATAATAATTCAACAGTTATAAAACACACACATTATTGTGTGTGACACTCATCGGAGTCGCAAGCGTTTGCAGAATAGAACAAAAAAAAAATGGGGTGATAGGGTTATGGTCCCTTCTTATAGATATATACAGGCCTCAAACCGGGAGTTTATGCTGAAAATAAGAGAATTTTACTTAAGCGATTACTGTAAAAAAATCATCAAAAAATGTGGTGAAATGCACTAGCGAACAAAATGGGGATTTTGGCATGCACGCTTATAAATCCTGTTTATCGACTAGTTCCTTTGAAAAACAGGATTACATGTATACACTTACATATTCGACGTGCAAGATTTGCATCTTTGTTTCAAAACGGTATTTTTACATTGCGATCAATTCTTTTCATAAAGTTCTACAAAATATGCAAATTCTCTTAATTTTGAATACCTGTGTATATAAGGATTCTGGCAAATATTTAATAAGTTGAGGTTAAGTCTCCACATGTTGATTATATATTTATTGTATTCAGGAACAAAAAAAAAATTATTACTGTTATAGACTGGTGATGTTCTTTCACATATACGTTTTACACCCTCTTCCCTCCTGTTGAATATTTTGTAAGTTTGGCATTGAAGAGGGTAAGGATGTACAGGGATGGATTCTATACATTTTAAGTTTTCTCTCTCTATGCATATATATCCTTATTTACATTGCTTACTGTTATAATCAAGTACACCATCCATGATGTATTTTGTATTTCTTATGTTGTATCTGGGTCAGATTTTGGAGTTTCAAAGATCATTGTCATTGGAAAGAGAATTCTCAAGACAAAAAGAGTGATAAAAACAAGACTAGATTTCTGTTTCTTTCATAAATATTGCTCTCAATGTTTCTTAAGTCTTCACAAAACTACTCACTAATAGCTCCAAACAGTGTTCAGAAGCTGTTGATTCAGAAACTATTGCACAGTATTGAAATCTTTACAAAAAAATTATATAATAAATAAAAATTTACGTTAGTCCAAAACTATTTTTTGCAATTCTTTTATGAAGATCTATCTTTATTTGAAATCATTTAATATTAATTGTGCTCATATATGTCAGTGCATATTCATTGGGCAGTTTAAAACTTATGTTAGGATCAAATTACCATTTTGAAGGAAAACCTATCTTATGGGATACACAGACTTTCTTCAATTCAATAATGTTCCATATTGCATTTATTAAAATAGTATTAAAATCCCCAATTTGTCATGGTCATATGATTTCCAGGGCAATTAGAACTGTTCCTTGTGTAATCACTTTAAGTGTTTTTAATGAAATTTTGTAAATAACTGCATCATTCAAATATTCATCAATGGTGAATTGTTGTAATTCCTGTTACTGTTATAACAAAAGCAGGAATTATAACAATTCACAATTTCTGTTCTAGATAAATCATCTGGAAATGGATCACACACATTAAAAAAATGTACTGCAGTCAAATTGGCTTAAATGGGTTGTGTAATATCTGAATAGATATGCGACTCCTTCACTTGTGATACATAAATGAGCAAAGTAATTTATTAAAAATGATTAAAATTATTGAAACGTTTTTGTATTATGTGGACTTTATTATTCTGCATTTCTGATCAATGAAAAGGGAAAATACTTAAGGATAAGTGCATATTAGAAGAATTTGAAAATGAATGATTTCTGAAAAACATTCTTCAGTTGAAGGTTTATTATTAGTAATATTTTTTATGTTTTTGCTTTCAAATAAACATATTGAAGATTTGTTTTTATTAAAAAAGAGAAAAAATTACAATAATAAAATATTCTCAATGTAATATTTTTACTTTCTTCTTCCATTTCAGTTGTGATTGAGACAATGGAGAACAAAATCCAAGCAACTTTATCTGCTCAACAGGCAGCTGTTGCTGCAGCAAAATCCTGAAGATTCTGAGCTCTTAATTTATTCTTCGTATTGACATTTTTTTATTCAATTCTTGCTGTTGTCTGTATAAAAAAAAAAGTCCCCTGTTTAATAAATTTGCTTACATTTTGTTGAAATTTATAGTGATTTTGAGTTATTGTATTTGTCTTGTTTTACATTTTCATAAATGTTGTTTGCTTTTTCTTTCATTATATCTATACTTGGTGATAATTTTGAGTCTGTTATGCAAATACTTGCAGAATAATATTTTAGACAATTTTAAAAATTATTCTTGTTCTTTCAGTATTATTAAAATTGACTCCATCACTGTTTATGTTTTTAATGCATTACAAATACCCTTTGAAAGATTTTTTGATTGAATTTAAAATATGATGTATAACAGATTGTACCATACAATAATATAAATCATATCACAGACCCACCTTATTAAATAATTTAGTGATATGTAATAAAAGTATGCCTAGACCTATAATAAGAAACTCATTTGATAAATAACCATTGAAAGCCTGGGGGCAATTGCTTTAAGATTAAAAATGGATGTACTCTGTCACTTAGGATTGTAGTCACTGCTATTCAACTTTTTTTTTTTTTGGATTATTATTCTGCTTGAAAATATCTCATCTGCTATTTTAATTGTAATTCAAGTAAATGGAAATTTTCATAGTGAAAATTTTAAATATTATGTTGGTTATTTCGATATTTACTGTATGATGCTTTGAAGAAATGAGCCATTTTTGCTGAAGAGATTATTCCATTGCTCCACAATCCTAATTATTCATTTTTTTTTGGTGATAATTCATTGAACTGTAATATATATATATATATATATATTGCTTTATTGTTTTGAAAGAGTACTGAATAGAATTACTCTTCATTGAAATTGTTCTACTTTTGAACAAAATATTCATACAGTATGTAATGTATCCTAATTAAATCATGAATGATGTGAAACTTTAATTCTTCAAAAAAGGTTGCTTTTTAAGACATTGAGAAATGATATAAAATTTATTTGAATAGCTAGCTTTCTAGTTGACAATATTATAAAACCATTAGAAACATTAAAATTTTTATTTTCAAAAGATTGAAATTAATCTTTCAATAGAAATCCATGGATGTTTTTTTTAAAAAATTAAATTAATCTGAAGAATAACTTGTCTCGGCTATCAGCAACTTTTTGACTGAGGTAGCCCTAAACAACAAATTGTTTGGCTTGAAAATAATAGCAATATAAATTTACCCAAATCCACACTGGAAAAAAATTGCAAAATCCAGGGATTTCTGACATTTAGTGAAACTTGAGTGAATGAGATGAAAATTCTTAAAATTTAGTCTCCTCAAGGGGAAATGCATGATTTTGTCAGGGTTGGTTTTTATTGATAAAATTGCAGGATTAAAATAGCAGAAATAAAATCTGAAAAGAACATTAAGAACACCTGCTGTTTTACACCGCTTGTATTTTCATTTTCGTTAAAATAAAATGTTCGTCTACCTGTTCTGTAAAACATCAAAATTAAATAGATGTTCAGTTATTGATATGAATAAATTATTAGCTAAAGGGAGACTACTTTTTGCCATGAAAATGTTGCAATTTGAAGTTTTATCAATATAGAACTCTGGAATAAATGTTTGCATGTGTATAAAATAGTAATGCCATTCGCTTCCAGCAAAGGGCAAAATTAAATAATAGGCAAAGTGAGAAAATGAAAATGTCAATATATTTTAGAATGAAAAAATATTTAATTATCAATCAAAATAATTTTATGAAAGATGCCGCTGTGAAAGAAATACAGTCGGATCCTATTAACTCTTGAATCCATTTTGTTGATTTATGCAAGTAGATATACATTGCAAAATCAACCTTATATTGATTGCAGTACTATAAAATAAATTTGCTTACTTTTTTTGCAGTGTTGGACAATATGCAGCATCAGCAGTGTAGTACTCAATAGAATATTTCAAATGAAGATCAGAGAGCACTAATCAATAATTCACTTGCCGACTTTTGAAGTCAAGATATTAATTTTGTTCAAGATATTAATTTATTAACCCATTGAAATTAAATGCATCAAGACATAACATTTATACTTTTTGCTCTATTCTGTGTAAAAAGGGGAAAAGTTACAATGTTTGTACTAGCAAAATCTCTTTGCAGTGCCATGTGTGAAGAAGAATTATAATTGTGGTGTATAATATTAACATAAGTTTCACATCTAACAACATGCTTTACAGGCAGTTTTATCATGACTCTCTTTTTACAAGATTTGGATGGTGTCAAGACTTCCTGTTGGATGCTGACATTAATACTTTTTTTTTCATTCTATTTTATATATTATGGAATAAACATTTCATGTAGTTCCAATTTACATTAGCAAACTCCTAATTAGTGGAATTAGAAACACGTTAAATAAGTCAAATGTTTTGGGGCAACTGAAAAAGAAGCACAGGGATAAAGTTAGAATCTTTTGCGAAACCAGAACCCACAAGACCCTTCACTGTTAAGTGCAATTGGTGATTATCGTTAGAAGTGAGAAGATAATGCATCTAAGAGAAGATGAACAAAAGGTTCTCTTTGAAAAGGGGTCGTTGAAAATTTGGGAATAAGAGAGGATCAACCACACATTTTAAAAAATATGTTTTTATTAAATCTTTTTAGATACGAATCACATTTCTCTGAAAGTGAAATGTTCCAATTTGGTTTTTTACATAGTTATTTTTAAGATTTCGTAGTCAGTGATACTAGCTGTACGTTCAACCGCTTTTATAGATCAAATTTTAAGAGTTATAAAATATTTTTTTATAAGTGATTTCAGTAATAATTGAAAAAAAAAAAAAAAATGTCGCCTGAGTGTAAGTTAACACAGAACATAAATATCATTGTTGGAATATGACTACAATTTGTTTGAAACCTGAATTTGTATGATGCATGGTAATTTTAGAATATTACCTCTGTGTTATTATACTTGGGTTAATTGTATTCATCTGATTTTGTTTAAGTCAATCACGAAGTAGGGTTTTTGTTCTAGTATTATAAAGTTCCAGCTTAAATTATTTACTGTTTACTTCAAGTATTTCTAAAAAATAAGTACACATCGGAAATTAATAGTAAGGAAAAAATATTTACATCCGAGAATTTAAATGTTCATTATAGAAACAATGCGATCTTCCATAATCCAATCGAAAAATGATTAATCTTTGAAGAATATAAACTATTGAAATTCATATTATAAACTTTATGAAAATGTTCTTTTATGTCCTGTTATCGGTATAGAGAGAAATTTGGTACAACGATACAAATATATCGTTTAATTTTTTTGTAATTATTTTTATGGAGAACTGAATTAATTACTTTGGTTATTTGGCTACAAGAAAAAAAATTCTGTATGATGTGCTGTATAGGTTTTTTTTTAAAAAAAAACGGGAAAAACGATTTTTATTCTCAATCTCTTGTGTTGATATTTTAAGTTCTCCCTCAATCCCTTTTCACTTTGCCGACGCATAACAAAAAATAAGAAAAGAAATCGGATAAAAGTCAATGAAATTTGGAACAAGATATGTTAGAAAAATAATAAAGATATAAAAGTCGCGTATAGAGTTTGGGAAAAGAAATTAAATTATAGCTCATAAAAAACGGTTGTAACAAAATGAAAAATTCCGAGCGCGATATTGTTTTGTGGATAAATAAAGGATGAAGATATGCGCGGATTTATATACGATTGTAATACTTGAGAAAGAACATTTTACCTCTTTCTGAAGCTGTCACAGAGGGTTGCAAAAAAGAATGAAAGACTGCGCCCTCAAAAATGGATGGTAGGAGCAGAAGTGAGCTCCGAGTGTTCACTACAGAATCTGATACTAAGATTCAGACCATAAACACATTCGTCTAACATACTACCAACTCCTGTCATTTTTGCGAACTCGAGATGTTCCCAATTGCGCTCTCACCTAGGGTTGGGGATCAAAAGAATATGTTCTTCCGAACTAATTCATCTAAAAGAGCGAGAATTAACAAGTCAGCTGTCCGCCAGAAACCTATTCTTTGCTGATCTGAATTATTCAAACTAGTTACGGCATTCCATAACACCTTATTTCCTGCTTGAGCAATTAAGCTCGAACGAACCTCCGTGGCCGCGGTAGCCTTGTGATCATGACTTCGGATTTGTGGTCGGCGGTTTTGGTTCAGTCACGGGTTCGATTCTTGGCTGCCAAAGACCCGCCTTGTAGCCGGGGCTGATGCACGTTAAATCTATCGGGTTTCAAAGTCCTCCCATTTTCGTGGTGTGGAAGTTAGGAGGGAGGGTGCCAGCTGAGGTGTCGTCCTCGTCACTTGACCGAAGTTCAAAATTATGAGGTCTGTCGCCAATAGCCCTCGTGTTGCTTCAAGTACGACGTCAATAAAAACTAAACTAAACTCGAACGAACCCCCTATCCTGTAATACATTTTTAGAGACCAGCACCAAAAAAAGAAGCTGATTCTTCCTGTAAGTGAGAGACAGGAGAAGCATCTGGTTTTATTTAAAGCAAAAGTTGTATGTGGTACATGGGGAAGGGAGGAAAACCATTTGGAAGAGAAAAGTGCCGTCCTTGGAAAAAAGGACACCATTGAAAAAGTATTCTCAAAAATACTCTCATGGAACTAGATCAGGCTCCGAGAACGGCTCCAGAAGCGAGGTAGATTGGAACCGGAAGAACGATGGAGGAGAGAAAAAAAAAATCCGAAAGAACGAGATCTTTCAGCTGCAGATCATCGCAACAGACAGGTCCGAATCGGGTTTCAATCAGAAGAAAGTTGAGGAGAAACGGACCTTATTGTATCAGCTGGCCGACCTTCGAAGTAGGTATGAACCAAGTAGGTATTTGAAGGAAGGTCTAAAGGAACGGTAAACGTTCCGAACTGGAAGGGATCGTTTGAAAGGCACACCTCTGGTTTTCTTGAATTATTCATGTTCGTTTCATAATCGATTTCTGCAAACAAATGGAATCGAAACTGAATTTTATTTTTATTTAATTGTACTTTTAATTTTCGATCGGATTTATACTATTATTTTTAAATTATGCTATTTATGAACCAATTCTAAAATTCTCGCACTCTTAACAGGTTTGAATAAGAAAGCAAAAAAAAAAAAAAAAAAAACCAATTTTTATGATGTGCATAATAATTTTGATTATGCATTTACAATCCCTCCAAAAATATTTTTGATTACCAACTTGTATTTAGGAGCTTATAATGTAAGAATAATTACTCATCGATGTTTGCTGCATCATTTTATATATATATATAATATTTGACACTGCTACCAATTTGAATTTGATCAAATTTTAGAATGATTTACAAGAAGAATTTTATAAAATGAAAATTTTCTCTTTATTTAGATTCTTGTTATTGTGTAAAAGGAAAGCGAATAAAAGTACGATATAATATGAATTTAAATTTTTAATTATTTCATGTGTACTTTTATTAATTTGTTCCTTTTCCAAAAAAAAACCATAGAAAATAATAAAACAAGTTTTAGCTCATAATATTTAATGTTTGTACTTAGGCAAATTAAAATAAAATATTTATATGTAATGTTTGTGTGTTTTTTTAAGCAAGGGCATAACATCTTATACTTGCATTGTATATCATAGTATTTGAAATGGAATTTAAAAAAATTTCCCATAAAATATTAATTTTTGTAATACCTTAAAATTTATGCAAAGATGAGTTTAAACGTCATGTAACAAATTCGTATTTTCATGAATGTTAGTTTTAAATTTTCGTGTACGAGATTCTTCAATGAAAACTTCTAGTACTGAAACACCTTCAAGTTTGCATGATGCTTCTGTGTAAGAAAACTTTCTAGAGTTCGTTATTATCATGTTTGTGCAATAAATCTACGACTTGAAACTGTCATGTAGATGTTTGAGAAACGGCAGCAAACTGTATGCGTTGCAGAGTTCATTTCAAAAATGTAATTTAATAAGATTACTCGCAATATTTTTTGAAAATTAAAAGGAATTTTACATCGCGATAAGCTATTTTAAGTTTTCAAATACAATGTTTTATCCTTAAATTCATAACTAAATTTACCTCTTTTTCTTCAATGTACTTGATTCAAAACCATTTTCAATACGTTTTAACTTTTAAAAAAGTATATGTATTTCTATAAGCAAAGCTTATTGAGAAAAATAATGAATATAATCACTGCTGGTAAAGATTGACGAAAAATGATAGGAGATCAAATACTCAGTACAAATGCCCTGCTCACGGAGTGCTATTCCATAAAATAATTTCCGGCAATGCTTTCTTCTTACCCTATACAATTTAGTGAGCATTCGTGAAAAGGACAGGTGACACACAGACAAAAATTCGATCTGAAGTGATAAAAACACATTCCGTATTTTATGACTTGTTTAGAGGCGATTGAGAAGAAGGGTGAAAATGATCTTCGAAGCGTTTTTTTGACGAAATATGAGAGTGCGCTGCAGTTTTAAATCTATTCATTGATTTAGTGATTTCATTCTTGTCTGCTTTAATCAAAATGAAACGCAGTTTGGACTGAATTCCCTTGACAAAAGTTCTTTCTGAGCTTCATGTTCCAATGGTGGCCAAACAATATCATTTCAGATATCAACGTCAAATTTAAAATATCATTAAATGCAAGCATCCATCTGTACTCCAATGTTCCGAAAAACGAAAGCTGTGCGATACCGAGCTTGCAATTCCAATACTTCTGTGGTGAGTAGAAAAAGTTTTAATGACAATTTTATAGTTAGTGATAAAAATGACAGCATCAGTGATGAACATAATAGCTATATTAATGATACAGTACAGTGTAATATTGAGCATTTGGTGAATTAAATAAAATGACTTTAAGTATTCGGAAGAACATTGATGATTCTCCGATGAAATTATTTACTGATGATTTGCAGCCATTTTCTATAATTAAGGTTAAAGGTTTTCGAGCTTATTCTTTCCCCTTAAGTTCACAATATAGATTTCCAGATAGAAAAACAATGTCATATTCTTTGTTACCCGTATTATTCGAAAGTACTAAAAACAGAATATGTGAAATAATAAAAAACGCTACTTGCGTTTTTTGACAAGCGATTGTTGGACGTCCATAAATCGCGAAAGTTTTTTTTTTTTTTTTTTTTTTTTTTTAAATCAGTAACGGCTCATTTCATTGACAAGAAATTTCAAATTCATTCAGTACTACTAGATTGTAATTGTATGCTAGAACGCCACACCAGTAAGAATTTGACTGAGGCTATAAGAAAATAATAATAGATTGGGAAATTCAGGAAAAAAGAGTATTCTTGCAATTACAAGCACTGCAACAAATATGAAAAAGATTGTCCAAGATGTATTAGAATTGAACAGGATATTTTTGATAACAAAATTTCAAAATTCTAACCGATAATTAAATGATTCGAAAAGCATAATCGAAGCAGAAAGCTATTTAAATTTGGAGCTGCTTCTAAGAAATGAAGATCCTTTGAAATGGTGGGAAATAATTGACCATCCAAATATGACCAAAATAATTTTGGAAACATTTTCCTATTACAACAGCTTCAGTGCCTTAAGAAAGGGCTTTTTCTAAATCAGGACAAATGTTGAATAAAAGGAGGTCCAAATTATCTAATGAAAAAAATTAATCAATTATTCATAAATTGTAATATTAATGTCTAGCTGGTTAATGTGTACGCCGTATTTTGAATTTTGTGTCTTAAACTGATTAATTATTATTAAACTGATGTGTGTGTTTTCTTCTGTGCACATAAGTTCTAATTATAATGGATTTTACTTCAATAAAAGAATATATATGTATGTAAATATATATAAAAAGTACTCGTTTTGAGATATTATCAAAAGAGATTTATTTTCTCTTGTTTGATGATAAAACTAGAAAATGCTGATCTGTTTAGTATTTATTTAATACAAAGTAGTAGCAAAAGAAATATTTTCTTAAAAAGTTATACCGATTTAATTTTTGCTCAAATGTATTGAGCAACCAAACGTTTGCAGGTTTTGTTTGAGGAATCTAAAGTATAAATGAATCAAAGAACAGCTCTTTAAAAAAGTGTAGGAACAGTTCATCTGAAAGAAATTCCATCCCTATTCACACCACTCCATTCGCATTACTTTCATGACTAATGAAATGAGTTTTCCGGAGGTGATACACACATTTGTACACTTGGTTACTTTTCGAAATTTTAACAGTTGAATGCTTAATGGTAACAAGCAGAAGTTTGCGATGTTCCATCAAAATAAATATTGAAGATGTTTTCAGTATCGAAAAGCTCACAGAAGACACAGAATTTCGACTTTCTTCCCATCTAAAGAAACGCAGATTGACAAAAGCAACTGCTACGACAAGGCTGTTAGTGAAGAGCACAATTTTAACATCTGCCAAGAGTGTAAACGCTACTTTTTACCGCTTTTCTATTTTTTAATTGAAATATTCTAATACTTAAGTTAACGCTTACTTGTTCAAAATAATATATATATATATATACACACTACATTTTGAGACTGGGTATCTTCCCTCACCCCTTCGCCACATCTCCTCTTAATACAATTTTTCTTTGTGAGAAATAACAAATAAATCTTATAACTTGCTTATTATGTTCATTCAATAAACTATTTTCTATTAAAAGAACTGCTTTTGCATCGAAACTTATCACTGAGGCAGTAAATGTAATGAAAAACGTCACTGAGATTGAACTCAACCAAACTTGCAAATTAAATCCACAATACTGACTAAAAATAACAAAGTTTCATTTCGTAAAGCGATTTTACAGTTGTTGCATTTTTAAATATTCATGCGATTGTCGTTGATTCTACTTTTCATTTTTAAGGAAAATTCTTTACTTTAACATTCGGCTCGGCTCTTTATAGTTGCTGGACAATAAATGAAATATATTTTACTGCCATCTATCGAAAAATAAAATAGAATATATCCTACGAATTATTTCATTCAATTTTATTGACCTCTTTGAATAATTTCTTATTTACCAGTTCGTCTTCAAGAAAACCCATCGAAATATTTCGTGTGTCCTTGGCCATTCAAGAAGGAGAACTCTTACACGCAGAGAGGCAAGCGATGACAGACTTGCGATAGGCGACGTTTATCAGATGGGCTTGATCAGATCGGTCAAGATGTTCGGCAGAGAGGGAACTACGTTCTGCCTTCTGCTCTTCCTGGTGATTCCCCTGCTCGCCCCCGCCTATAGGGTGAAAATCGGTGAGTGTTCTCATTAGACTTAAGTTCATTCGAATCGTTTCACCAAAAATTCTAAACTTCACTTTGAAAGCAGAATACACATGACTTAAAGGATAAAATCGTCACCTTCCCCGCATTACGCTTTTTGTAAACTACTGATTATAAAATAGGGTGCTGATAGGGGAGAAAAACTGATTTCTGAGCACATACAATCGCCGCAAGTAAGCTAGAAGTATGTAAATAAATACTTCCACTCACACATCACTTCGCATTGCTAAACATAGTACAAAAACAAAATCTTGTTTAAAACTTAAAAGATTAATTTCTGGTTCTTGTTTAAAGTATTTACCTTTTATTACTTAAAAAATATTTTCAAATAAAGATACATGCGTGTTCAAGGCGCAGTTATCAAGGCTCCGGGGACAGTTGAGGATTTCACGTCCCCTCCTATTTGCCAAAATACAATGGGGAAGAAAAAGAATTTAAAAAATAAAAATTGTATTTAAAGTATTAGTATATTTTTGAGGAAAAACTGCATATTTTTCATTTTAAATAGTTTTGAATATTTACTTTCTTAAAACACTTTCAGACGTATAATTTAAAGGTTTCACTTAATTTATACAGATAAAATAAATAAATAATTAAGACAACAGTAGTTTGCAAATATAACTATTCTAATTTTGTATTCAAATAAAGCTGTGTAAAAACTTAAAAATTATGTTGGATATAGTCATATAATAATCTGAAAATATAGTTTAAGGTAAAAAAAAAACCCCAATTAATTTGAAGTATGATACTTTTTTAAATGTAATTATTAGCTTTTTAAAATTATAAACTTTCTTAGCCTTTGCTGCAGTAAATTTATATTTAATCAAAATGTATTGTTCAAATACATACTTCATCAAAATGTATGCTGTGGGCAACATATTCAACAAAGCCAAGACTGACAATCTTTCCAGTGACATGAATGATCTCAGGTTGGACGTGATAATTTGTAATGTACTGGAAAATATTTCACGAATGACGATGGAGGATTCTACAGTCAGTAAAACACAAGATGCGAATGTTTTTTATTCACTTTTTAGTGCATTTAAGAATAGAAAACATTTCATTTTAAAATTTTTCAACACCATTCTGGTGCCCCAGAATGGCGTGCCTAGGGACAGGTGTCCCTTCTACATTCATAAAGATCACTTCCCCATTGAGAAAATTTTTTTTTTCTTTCTCTCGAGACTGAAATTTGAGATCTAAATTTAGAATGATTTTTTTTTTCAAATTCTTTATTTATGTCGCACTTAGAAGCAATACAAGGGTTATTGGTGACGGACCTCGTCATCTGAACCTCGGTCGAGTGACGAGGCCGACACTTGAGCTGGCATCTCCCTTTCCAAACATCCCAATCACGCCAACAGGAGGATTTAGCATTTTGACAGATTTAAAGAGCATCAACCTCGCTATGCAGCGAATCTTTAGTGACTACAGGGCTCGAAATCATGACTCGACGCAAACAATGCCGGTCGCGAGTTCTCGACCATGACCACTAGGCTACCGTGGCCAATTTATAAATGATATCGATTGCCAATTTATACTTGCCAATTTATACATGCCAAATTATAAGCGATTTTGATTCATTCAAAAATGGGCATAATGCAGCCAAATTCTAATGTGTTTTAAAATTATTATTAAATCAGACTACATTTACATTAATAAACTAATTAGAAAAATATATAAAAGAGATTAATTCATGACAGTGTAATTAAATGTATTTTATATTTTTATTAGCATTTTCATAAACACTTGTACAAGTTTTAAAAATATCTTTTCCTGAAAAATTAAACTCATAAAACCGTAGTTCAAATAATTGTATTTTGACTTTTGTTATGTAAGTCACCAAAAAGAATTTTTTTCCTTCAATCCAACAGATACATTACATATATTTATTAAGTTATTATATGACCATTCATTAAAAATTTGAAATTAAATGCGTGGATTAGTATTATCTTAAAATTTTAAACTGCTTATGTAAAATATAGTAATATCATTTATTTAAATTAACATTATTAATTATTTTTCCTAAATTTTTCTTCGCATGATCTAAAATTCGCACTTGGTAATTGATGAGTTTATCAATTTAAGACAGCATGAGCTGAAGAATTATTTTAGAATATAACAAGTCTTAAAATAAATCTAGGAATCATTCAGGGAGTTTGGAGTTATACTTGTATGTGGAAAACATTCCTTCAAATTATTCGAAATATTAAAAAAAAAAATATTTTACATAAATGTCCATCGGTTGATTAGTTTTCTCTTGAAAAATTATATCATTCATTTTGTTAGTATTAGAATGCAATTAAAATTATTTAATCCTTTTAGCTACAGTATATTATTTAGGATGACAGTATTCTTATTTAATCGCACCTGTGAGCTCGTGTCGCTCATAACTTACTTATACTTTTAAGAATGACTCTTGGCTTTCCTCAACGTGAAAATAATCAAATAATTTTTTTTCAGGGAAAAGTAGAAAAGTATCAGAGAGTAAACTTTTTCAGTATCTTTAAAAGTTTTGAAATAAATAAATAAATAAATAAATAAAAATAAAAATAAAAAAACTACGACGATAACATTACACGCTCTGCAAAACAAGATATAAAGAATATTTGAGATTAGCTCTCAAACTGAAAAGAGTTCCAGAATCAAAAAAGAAATGACTTAAAATATCCCAAACCTCATTATGATTTTGGAAGTTTTTCAAAATTAGATGAAAATATGAATCTAAAATAAACAAACTTTTAAGATGCAGACTTGAGCTTGTTGCATTTGAGCCTTCAAATATAATTTCAAAATTATATACCTGTAAGACATAACTGCGACACAAATGAGGAACAGGTACTATTTTTGCTTCGAAAGTTGAATTTCGGTGTTGATAGTAAATATAAAAATGAATAGATTAATTAAAATGTGCTAATTTAGTAGCTACAATAGCTACAATAATTACGGATAAATTTAATTTGCGTCATTGGAAAGACCTGCATAAAATTCTTAAAGTATTTCCTTAAATGATTCGATTATACACAGAAAGGACCTGTCATCCCTTTAAACATCCAGATCGATAACCTTTATTTTTAACTTAGTGCTGTTAATGCTAGATTGATCATAATGGGATTTAAAAACAGAATGTATAAATTGAAGGAATTATTTTAATAAATAATTAGATTTTCTTTTATTTCTCTTGCCCATTTATCAAAAGTTTTTCCGCGAACACATCCTTAGTGAATTATTTTAACAAAATTTTGAAGTACAGTTTTGTAACTATATAAGTGATGATTAGATAGTTTTAGAGAAGTTTAAATTAAAAATATACTATAAATATCTTTAACAATTCCTTAAAAAAAAAAAAAAAACTCTTGAAGTGTGTTGACAAATAGTTTAGAGACAAATACATTCTGAAAACTATATTTTGTAGTTTGACAAATACATTTTGTAAACTATATTTTGTACGATAATATAAAGATTATAGATTGTGGTAATATTACAATTTTTTTAGTATTAAAATAGAGGAAAATTTTAATGTGAAATTCACTCATTACCTCATTACCGAAAAGGTTTGTGTTGAGCTAAGAAACACATTTTTTTTTTTAAATTTTAAAATTGAGGACTCGGTGTGCATGTTAATGTCATATATCATCTAAGTTTCTACATCACCATATCTTCGTTTAATGTCATATATCATCCAAATGTTTTATATCCTACTTTTGATTAGTTTAGAAATTTCAAATTGTAAAAATCAGCTTGGTCTTAATAGAAAACTCTTCACGTTTAGTAAACATTTCTTTTTCCAACATATTTTACTACAATATTGTATCATTCACTACTTTTATTTTTTGTTCGCGTGCTCTTTTAGGAGTGATCGGCGGCCCTGGCACTGACCGTCGCCAGAACAGTGAGAAGTTCTGGTCTTTTGGGCGGAACCAGTCCACTCCGGTAGCGCTGGAGCTCTCGGAGTATGAGGTCCCCTACTGGAGTACCCTCGAGGTAGTCAAAGCGGGTGAGTTGCAGACATCAAATACTGATGGTGACTTTTTTCTCCTTCTCTTTACAGGAAATGGACAAGCGAAGAAAATGTTTAAGCGAATGAATAAAAAAAAAATGCCACGTAAAACATGTTTTTATTCATTCGTTTTTCCTTATATATATATATATATATATATATATATATATATATATGTGTGTGTGTGTGTGTGGTTTGGTACGCACATGACTTGATACTTCCCTGCTACGGTTCTCTTATGAGGGAAAATAAAAATTTACAGAGATTTCGTCGGTCACCAAATGACCTCCAACCTTGACGACGAATTTTGTGATCATTTTGGAGACTTAGAGGGAAGCGGTGACTTTGGAAACAAAATGAAGGTCCTCAAAAATGCTGGAATTTTGTCGAACTTCCAATTTGGAGGGAAAGTTATGGATTTTCCCTGAATCTTCCTTGAGATCTCACATTTGGCTGGAATAGTTTCAATTCACCAAGGTCCTGAGATGAAACAGTCTGTGTTCGTAGTTGCCTTGCAAGTGCAAAGTGTCACTGCGGAGATTTGTCCCCGTTGTGAACTAGTAAACTGGTGAGCTGAACGTTATTGAAAGGACCATTACTGTAATTACTAGTATTTACTATCTACTTGTGTTGTCGATATGTACAAGTGCTGCTAATATGTCCAAGTTTTGCTACCTGTGTTTCGTCTTGTCCTGAATATTTGTGATTAAAGTGTCATTTGTCATCCTCCTTCTTGTTGGACTGCTTCCGCGTAAGCCTATGAGATAGATTCTTTTAACGATATATATACACGTTTCATTCTTCAGTTTTTTTTAAATACCGTGTTGGGCTAGTTGAATATCTTTCAGTAATATGAAATTGAGTTTTTCTTCGGACAAATCACACGCCACCACCAACAGTGTCTGCAATACAATGATCTTTCCTGTGGAGCTCTTCGTGTCCTTACAATTTTAACAAATTAAGTTCCCTCAGAATGTATGCAGACTTCTCTCTCTCTCTCGCTCGCACACACGTAATTTGGAAATGCTCATAAGATTTGCGTTTGTTCCGAAGCTGAATACTTTTGTGTGGGTGTGAAATGCGTTTTTGTTTCCAAGGTAGGTTCTCTATCATTCCGAACACCATCTTCGGGTGATATTTTACTCGCCAAATTTTATTTCTATAAATCAATCATTGAAGAAATGCAAGTAACGTTTGCAACTTTGTATTTAACTAATTAAAATAACTGAGATGTCTTTGAAAATAAACTTATTTTATACAAAATTTTAAGTAATACACACCTTTACGTATTTTAGTATTGAGATATCTGTATGCTTATGTATCTCTCTCTATTTATGTAAAGAAAATAATCATATATATATATATATATATATATATATATATATATATATATATATATGTATGAGTAATTAATAATAAATAGCTGTTTTTACATTTGTTAGAAGTATAATTGTTTTAGATAATACCTTTTTTGACCTTTAAACGGAACATTAGATATACTCAACGTAATTATAATTTCAAAATATGAATTTAATAAAATTTAATATTTTATGATTCCAATTTCTTTCAATTCGTATACGAATATTGTGCTATACATAAAATTTTAAAGTGTTTATTAGAAAAAAATTATGCTCACTGTATGAGAGAAAAAATTATTTTATAATGTGGAAAAATTCAGGATTCTAGAAAATTCAATTTTCTAGAATTCTATCTACATCAATGTAATCAGCGAAGAGCTTTCTTAAAAATTCAAAGCGTAAAAATATCTTACGTAAAAATAAAAGTGTAATATTTAAAGCGTATTAGTGTCCTAATTACCTTCAAAAACGAGAATAACATTTTCAAACGCATTTAAAAACTTTTCTTGTTACTTGAAATTTGCGCATTTAATCACGAAACTTTTCCATGAATTCGTTACTACCATACATTTTCAACTTAAGTTATTAAGAAATATATCTATTGAAAAGAATTTTCTAACAGTATTTTGTTCTTTATTAATATACCTATATATATAGCAGAATTTAATCGAATTCTAGAGTGTTTAATTGTGATTATGTGTGTGCCACGCACATACATTTGCCACACAAATTTAAAAAGATAGTAAAGCCTGTCTTTGTTTCCTTAATAGTGTGTGGTGCTGCGAGAGAAGGAGCTCGTGCTCTGGTGATGCAGGGTCCCCCACGGATGGGCCCACTCCTAGCCACCTACTCGGAGCGTCTGGGTCTGCCTTTGGTGTTGGATTCACTCACTCCTGGTCGCACTCACGTAAGCCTGCTTCCTGATACCAAAGCTGCTACAATAGCTCTCTTGCGACATTACGGATGGACGTCCTTCGCCTTCATGTACGATACGGAACATGGTGAGGTCTTTTTCTGCCATTGTATTGTCAGAAGTGTTGACGAAAATCATGACGGAAACGTAGAAACTACTTTTAAATAATAAAATTAATACTTCGAATGCAATGATCATCTCCCCCCACCCCCGAAAAAAACATCTTAAGTATTTCTCGTTACATTATAAATCCTTTAAAATATTTACCATACACTTTTTTAAACGAGATATTTTTGGTCTGGTGACCAATTAGGAGCTCTAAATTGGACTGAAGATTCAATCGAAAATAACAAAAAATAAGACGAAAAACAAAGTGTGTTGTTTAAGGAATGTTATTCTTAACTATTTATTGTTAGTGGTGATCTGCAATTTTCTTTTCTGAAGTACTTTAAAACTCTCGTGTGTTTCATTATTTTTACTGCTTAACTAGCAGTCTTAATATTTTTCATTACTCTTTCCATATTTAGTAAGTATGACTTGATCACGAGGTGGAAAATCTAAAATTCGTAAGTAGTGACAAAAATGTTTCCAACTTTTCGCTCTACCGAACTGCAAATACATTTTTTAATTCCCTATTTCTCGATGTATATCATCAGACTTCTTTAAATAAAAAAGACTCCGTTTTTGGTGTTAAAAATAAACATATCAATTTTTGAGAAATCTTAGCTGACAGTGATCAAGTAAAAATGAATGATTGCGAGAAGAGTTTTGTTTTTCTTCAGGTGCGGACCAACTTCAAGCGATATTGCAGGGTCTAGGCGACCCCCTCCCCCAGGTAGAGGCCTTCTGGCGAGCCTACAACGCGGAAGAAGGCGCCGCTTTTGCTCGCCATTTGCCCGCCGGTGCCGAGCGATTGTTGCTGGACACCTCCGAAGAAATGGCCGACCAACTCTTCGATAAACTAGCAGCCTCCGGACGCTCATTCCATGGGATTCTGCTCAGGCCGGTACGACCAATACTTTCATTCGCTTCCTTGAAAGAGTCAGAAGCATTTTAAAAGAGAATGTTTTTCTGTAATTTATCGCTATAGGCATGTAATGCCGGCTGTTGATCTTTTAATTCACCTACCATTAAAAATCTAATGATATAGTCATTATTATACAATCAAATGAAGAAGAAGACAGAGGACCACTAAATTCAGTTTATTAATATTCTTTAGGTTATGGATACATAGAATTACTCTCTATCTTTCTCTCCAATTTTATCTCAACGCATTTATTGACGAACAATCGAAGATCAGTTAAGATTCAAATTAACGATCGAAATTTAGCCGTGACATATCAATATCAGGTAGGAAAAGGGTCAATCATAATAGGCCCTTTTGGTAATAAATGAGGTCGTTGCTTCCATTTTTGGATACTTTTTAAAAATGGCAATGTCTTAAGAAATGGTTTTTCAGGGGAAAAAATACTATTCGGGTGTTATATATTCTTCATTAAATATACTCAGTTTAGGTAACTTTCCATGCTCTAGATGAGGAGCGAAGATTGCCAGGATATTCTAATCCGGAATCTTTGTAACTTTTGAAGTTTCATTTATAAAATGCTCTCTCTTTTGATATCACAAGTTCTTTAACCTTTAACTTTGATAGTTATTTACACTTATTTCTTTCTTCTTTGAAAAGTGGCCGCGGTAGCCTAGTGGTCATGGTTTCGAATTCCTGGTCGGCGGTTTTCGTTCAGTCGCGGGTTCAATCTTTGGCCGCTAAAGACCCGCCGTGTAGCCGGGGCTGATGCTCGTTAAATCGTTAAGTCCTTCCATTGGCGTGGTGTGGATATTAGGAGAGGGGGGTGCCAGCTCAGGTGTCGTCCTCGTCACTTGACCGTGGTTCAAAATTACGAGGTCCGTCGCCAATAGCTCTCGCGTTGCTTCTAGTGCGACGTTAATAAAAAACTAAAAAAATTAAAACTTCTTTAAAAAAAGCAAAAAACTGTTTTAAATATTGGAATCTGATCATATCTGTCACATTATCCATTTTTTTTTTTTTTTTTTTTTTTTTTACTGTGCTTAGGTGTAGTTTCAATTTCTCGTAAAAAAAAGTTTGAAAACTTTCAGTTCTGAAAAATCTTTAAAAGAATAAAATGATGTACACACTTCAATTGGAAAAAAAAGTTGATCCTAATGAATTTTTATTTCATTTTGGTCTACTTATTTCCTTTTTATTTTTATTATTATCGTATTGTATTCAAAGTTTTAATTTACTGCTGCTTCAGTGTTTTTACATTCATGGTATCATAATTAGAGGATTAAATGTTCAAAAACGATTCCAATAGATATAGCTACTCTTTATGTTGTTATTTTATTTTATTTTTATTTATTTTATTTTTATTTATTTATTTATTTATTTTTTTTTGTATTCAACCACGATGCATGGTCAGTTTTAAATTGCAGGTGGGCATCGTGAAGCGGGGATCGGCTCAAGGAATTTCCAAGCTCACCAAGTTTTCTTACGTAGACGAGAAGTCGGAACTTCTTAAAGATCTGGATAACCGGTGGAGGACAATTGAGGACTGGTCTCGTAGACCCATAAGCAAGGACTTGCCCGTGAGTACACTTTTCGCCAAAAAAATAACTCTCTACTTACACTTTTCTTTCATTTTTTAAGATAAAAACTAATTAATATGACTCTACTTGTGTGAAAATGTTTCGTGGAAATCTTAGATGAAGAACATATCTATATATTTGAGCGTAAAGTTTTCCAATTAAAATTTCTTGTACAAAAGCTTAGACAGATTATTTTGTTTAGGAAAGAAAGAATTACTCATTTTTAAAATTTTCAAGCGTCAAAAAGTCTTGTTCATGAAATCATTTTTAACTCTTAAGCGTACACTTTGTTTAGATCACTTTCACTGATTTTCACCAAGATATTGAAATTATTGAATACAAAAGGGAATTATTGAAAAGCTTAATCTATTTATGTTTAAGGAATTGAGAATTATAAATCTTGCCAAGAATCTCCTCACAACATGTTTTTCTACGTTATGTAGAGGTAACTAGGTACCACCGGGAGAAAGATTTTTTTTTTTATAATGCTGCACATTTTAAGAAATAGAAAGGGCGTGTGTAAAAAAAAAAAATCCAAATGCTTACCCTTGGCAAGAATTAACTGAAATGAGTATTTTGATGTTGCACATTGTCGGACAGGATTGACGCCAGATCTCAGCTCAGTAAGAGTTCTTGAACTCCTTCTACCACATCTCCATCCGATGTAAGTGAAGAGAAAAACATTGCAAAATAATGTTTAGGAATATCATGGATGCGAAGTATGTAAATAATTCCAAATGTGAATTTTTGTTTCAATATCCATTTAAGTAAATTAATCACTTTCACAGAAGGCAGTCATTGGACATATAAACAGCTGTTTCGTATTCCTTTTTCGAACATCAGATTGCATTTCGCAGCTTATATTCATTTTTTTCCTACAGGACTCAGCCCTGGTGACCCACGATATAAGCCGAGTACTGCACGCTGCCTTTTCCGAGGTGGCCCGGGCCCACCCCGAGTCCCTCAGGGCTCCGTTGGGGATCGACTGTTTCAACTACAGCTCCGGTATGCCCACCGAAGTATTCCAAAGGAACGTGAGTAGAATCTCCTTCTCTCGGGAGGAATGGTTTTAACATAAAATTTGAAAAGTTTCGTATTTCATCCCAATATTATAAAACGTCATATGTCCCGAAAAATGAAAATAAAAAGCTTGCAGCCAATTACCACTTCATAAATTAAAAGAAATATTTTTCAAACGTGCTGATAATTTCATTATTTAACTTTTAAGAGGCTGTAAGTAATTTGGATGCGAAAAGATTTGATTAAAAATCCATAAAAAAGGAACTGGATACTAAAACACTTAGCCAGAAGATGAGATAATCGCAAAAGCTTATGTAATCATAGGACAGGATGGAAGGAAAATATTTATATACTACTGGTCATTAAAATTGCAACTCTAAGAAACCAATATGCTACACACGTGAAATTTACTAGTCAGCTTTTCAAGGCATTAATGCAAAGCAAGCGCCAGTAGAGACATCTGCAATGAGTTTAAATGAGGAAATTGTACAGCAAGTGAATACACAAGTTACATTTGAACGTTGTTGCCTGGTGAAAAGTTACGATGCCTCATGTTAGGAGAAAAAATGCTTACCAGACTTTGATAGATGTTGAATTGTAGCGTACTGGGTTTGTGATTCATCTTTTACCAGTATTACTGGTTGCATCTATGGAGATCCCATGACTGTCGGCAGAATATGGAATCAATGGGTTCGGGAAGGCGTTATGGAACGCCCTTATAGTTCTCAATAGCCCGCTATCCCTAACAGTCGAGAAGCCAGGCATATTTCCCACATTAATGAACCATGCAGCCACGTCACGAGACCTGAGTCAAGAAATAGGATAGCTTGCAAGACAACAAGTGTCTACACGAACAGTTCAACAACGTTTGTTGCAACATTGACTGTCATCCAGACATCCTTAGCTTCGGCAACTCTTGATGCTTCAAAAATCACAGACAGGAGCGCCTTCAAGGGTATGATCAACACTAAAATGGCGTGACGAATCTAAATTCTTTTCAGACGAATCTGTTTACTGCATCACGATAGTCGCATCTGCGTTTGGCCGTATTAGGGAGAACGCACTTTGCTAGGGCGCCTTCGATATCATCATACTGGTCCATCAGCTGGAGTAATGGTTTATGGTGCCATTGGATACATGATTTGTTTACATCATGTTTGCATTAACGGTACTTTGAACAGTGACTGTGACATTTCAGGTGTGTTAAGACCCATGACTCTACCCTTTCTTTGAGCACTACTAAATACTACGTTTCAACAGGATAATGCCCGACCGCATGTTGCTGGCATTGTATGGACCTTCCTTGATATAGAAAATATTCAGCTGTTGCCCTGGTCAGCACCTTACTCAGATCTCTCACAAAAAGAAAAAAATGTCTGGCCAACGATTGCCGAGCGACTGGCTCGTCACCACAAACCTGTTACTATAGTTGATGAACTGGGACATCATGTTGAGGTTTCATGGGCAATTGTACCTGAACAGGCCATTCAATATCTGTTTGAATCAGTGCTTAGGTGTATAAGAGCTGTTATTGCTACCAGAGATGGTTATTCTAGATAAAGATTTCTCAGGATATATGCTTCCAAATTTCTTGAAATTTTAATCACTTATTATTTCTAGTATAATATATTTTTAAAATAAATATCATTTTGTTATTTGCATTTATTCTTGGTGTAGCAATTTTATTGGGCAGTAGTATACATGTTTTGGAAGTTATAATACGTTTTATGTGCGTAATGTGTGGTATCTTCATAAAATTTACGTGTTGTGTCAAAAATAAATCAGTTAAACCGAAACAAAGTACTTTTTATTCCACAAATACTAAACGACACGCTATGGCAATACGCTCAGAGGAATTTTTTCGTTGACGTAACTTTCCTCTGCACATCTTCATTCAGTTAGGAAAATTATTTCTGAATGTGAGAAATTTCTTTCTTCTGGTTTTGATACTACTTATACAGGATGCGGCAGAAATAACTCCTCGATTTTCCACTACCACAGCTCTGGAGCTGGTTTTCCCGCCATGTATTGCGAATCAATTTCGAGTGAGTGAATGTGAAAGTCATTGGCGCAAGAGCTAGATGAGTATATGCTGCTCCAAACAAAATTTAACTGTGGTCCAGACGTGAAAAAATTGGAAAAAAAAGACAAAATTGGTTGATAAGAAGGAGGGTCGAAAATAGAGAAGGATTGCTAAGGTAACCCGGGGAGAGGGCGTCATCCATGTTTACCAAAGACAGTAAATCCCATAGGGAAGAAAAATATCACTAGGGGGCCTCGGGGTCATGATGCCCGTACTTACCTAAAAAAGGCAAGTCCTTGAGCTTCCCTGATATAATCCCCAGGGGCAGGGTGCCCGGCTATACACCCAGACGCTGGGTACCTATTTTAGTCGCTTCTTACGACATGCATGAGCTACAGTGGGACTATTCTGTTATATCCGGTCACCACACGGGTACGAACCAGTTTCGAATAGCATGTTTTACCCTTTCAGATGCTATCATGGTGTGGAGGGATGAGTATCGTGTTTTCGTGATAAAGGCGCATTTTATAACCTCACTTTAATTTGTCTAAGTGCGTAAACAAATATAATTTTCACTTATGGGCTCCGAACATTCCAAGACGACCTCATCATAACGATCGAAATTCTGTTTGGTGTGCTGTTGCAGATTTTGGAGTTATAGCCCTATACCTTTTTGAAGAGAATGATTAGGCAGTTACGATAACTTTTACCCGTTATGTGGATATGTTACGTAACTTCCTGCAATCGCAATTGGAAGAGCATATGAATTTGGCTGTGGGAGTCCAACAAAATGATACCACAGCCCACATTGCCAGAATATCGATGGACTTGCTGAAAATATTCGTTTCCAGGGCGTCTAATCTTACTATGAAGTGACATTTCAGGGCCAACCTGTTCGCCAGATCTATCACTTTGCGATTACTTTCTCAGGGGCATCTGAAAACAAAAGTATGCAAGAATAGATCTCTAACAGCCGACGAACTGACGAAAGTTGCTATCCTCCAAGAAATTGCGACAATGCCGCAAGAAATAACAAAGAAGACAATGAGTAAATTCTAAGTGAGACTTTAGAAATGCATAGAGAGTGAAGGTCGTTATTTGGACGATATCATTTTCAAAAGTGAAGGTGATTATGAAAAACAAAGCGGTAAAAATACTTCTTCATTTTAAATTGCACATATCATTGCTTTATTACTTATGTTTGAAATCAGGGAGCTTTTTCTACCGCATTCCTGTATTACTGTACAACACTTTAAATAGGTAGGTCTGACTGAAAAAAAAAGTGACGCATTCAAATTATAAAACGTTTTAGCAAACATTTTTTGTCTTAAAATATGTTGGTCTAGTTTAGAGTACCGATGAAAATACGGAAAGATTCATTTTGAAGTAATTTGAGTCTCACGATGGGACTGACAGTATTTCTACGTTTTCAGATCGTGCTGGGCGTAGGCGTTACTGGCAGCCTGCAATTCGACGAGCAGGGGCAAAGAGAGGGATACACCCTAGGAATCTTAGAGTCAACACCTTTCAGCATTAACAAGGTAAGATAATTGGAGCATAACTTCACTGGGTTTAATCCTATTAAGGATTCCCAATATTGAAAATAAGCGCACGTCTTATCAGGTAAATTTTTTTAATCTAGTTTTTTTTCTTTTTTAAATAATTATTTAAATTTAATTTTTAAGAACTTTGATTTTAACAATATTTAAGAATATTAAGTTGCATTTCTTGAATTACGAATTAGTTCGTAATTCAAGAAATTCGTACTACTTTGAGAGAATTTGCATGGTCATTCTAACCTTCCCTGATATCGAGGAAAATTAATAATTTATAATATACATCTAATTATTATTAATTTGTAAAACTGTTCTTGAATGAGTAATACTTTTATATTATTTTAAGTGATTCTTCACAGTTCTTTAGGAATATTTGTTGGTCGTGTATAGCAATTTTTTATAGGACTGTCCGGAAAGCTCGTGTCAATTTTGAAGGTAAATTGAAGCACTGTATATCATACACTTATTAAATTGTATAAGTACCATTCTGTTTTACAACCTCTCTACATCTTTCAGGCAATTTGAAAATTCTGTTTTTCCAGTACCTCTCAGGTTTCTTTCCGGCGAAAATCTTTTCTAAGAGACTTTAAACCTCAATCAAAAAGTTGAAGTTTTATCCAGTAAGTGAATTTTGTAATGATTGAAAGAAGTAGGAACCTGAGGGTGTGAGATCTGGTTAATATGATGGATGGGGTAGAACATTCCGAGCGAGGTCTATTAACTTTTGTCAAGTTGTAAAAGACACATGAGGCCGCGTATTGTCCAGATGAAATCTTTCCGACTTGCTATTTCTAAACGTTTTTGTTCATTTGCTATCATTAATTCGTCTAATTGGGAGCAATGCTTTTCTAAATTTATCGCCTCGTGTTTGGTAAAAACTCATAATGCAGGATTCTTTCCGAGTTCTACCTGACACAGAGCATGGCCTTTTTCGGATGGAGATTGACTGTGAGTGTGGCTAAAGGTGATACATTCCACTTTCCCAATGACTTTTATCCATGTTTTATCCCCAATCGCTGCTTGCTTCAAAACTGGTCTCCTCGTAGCGTTTATAAAGCGAATTGCAAATGGAAGCGTGATCCATTAGATCCCCCCCCCCTGTAAAATCGTGGGGAACCCATGTATCAAAAATGTTTATGTAATCAAATTTCACATAATACTCGTGGAAGGTGTATTTTGATATTTTAAAATTTTTTGCTAATTTACGTGTCGTACACGCGGGTTATTCTCGATTAGTGTTTTAATCTTACCTGTGTTTTAGGCGTTCTTAATCTTCAAGATTGAAATCACCAGCTTTAAACCTATCAAATCACTTCCGCACAGTTCTTTCAGCTACAGCACCTTCGCAACAAACAACACATATCTGGATTCTCGCTTGAGTGGCATTTTTGCCTTCCCGGTAAAAGGAAAACATTAATACCTAGAATGCACTTTGTTAGCTTCTATATTCAAAGCGTAAAACACCGACAACAATTAACATCTCGGAACCAAACTTTCCCCCTCAAATTTGCCTGAATTACCGTCTTTAGAATATGTATACATGCAGTTTGTTTCCAATCATTCTGATATATTCAGACCTGTTCTTTCGCCAAGAAAATTCGGCACGAATTTTCTCTGGATGACTCAATAGATTTTTTTCATCGTCAGGGCTTGATGTGTTGTGACATTGTTTTCCAGATTGGCATGTGGACTGACACCGAAGGATTGAAGATTTCCCGTCAAACTCCGCCCACTCCCGCATTTCAGAAGAGTGACCGTGCCATCCGGGTTACCAGCATCCTGGTGAGTTCCTATTGCACTTCTCTCTTCCCTTATGCCCAGTGAGTTTTAATAGCCGACTCTACTAATACGAGATCTGCTTGTGGCGAGGTCGTAATTTTATGTCACATTTCTCGTCTGAGAGAGATGTTTGTGGAGATGCCCTTTCAAATAGATATGAGAAAATGGAAAATGGTTGCTGCGAAAAGTGTTATTAATGTTTTAGACGTAACACTAATGCATGTAAGAGGTAGTTCCTTTCTTGCGAAATCATGCAACACATATCTTTCATCATTTATAAAGTTGAATATATTTTCAGATGAAAAATATTTGTAGTTATAAGCATCTTGAAACTTTGTCTGTTTGATAAGTTTGACGATAGTATTCCACTGGTAATAGACAAAACATGAGAAATATAATAAGAGATACAATATTTTAAAGTACAGGAACTGAAAGAAGACCTCTATAGGATAATACAAAGGATTCGACACTTAGACCGTCATGCTTCAGAACTTGACATTAAATCGGTCAAGCGGGGGGGGGGGGGAGGGGTTCCAGCACAGTTGCCATCAGACTATGGTTTGAAGCATATTGGCTGTGAAGCTTTGAGTCGATCAGGCTTCCACGGAGAGCTACTAAGGACTCAGTACTGAACTATTACTAAGGGATCAATACTGGACACTTTCCAGGTTTCAAAGTGTTCACTA
Organism: Nephila pilipes; assembly: GCA_019974015.1. NCBI lineage: Eukaryota > Metazoa > Arthropoda > Arachnida > Araneae > Nephilidae > Nephila > Nephila pilipes. Next base: position 1,450,980 of record BMAW01023693.1, on the reverse strand, counting down.
CTGAGCTCTTAGCCGTCTACACATGTAACTCAAAAGGGTTGTCACGCAGTAACCTTATTTTCTTCTTTAGAAGCATTTAGTGTGAGAAAATAAGATCGCTCTACAAATGATGCCTAGCTCTTTTTACGAGGTTCGTTTAATAAGTCCTTAAAAAAATAAGATTTGGTACTCGTAGCATCGAAAATGGTTTTTGTTTAGTAAGCATCAGGACTCACTAGACAGCTGTATCAGTTACTCGTATTCGTGGTCGTGATGTCTTTCGTGCCTCAATAATTCTTCATCATTTCTTTTCCTGTCGAAGAGATCTCATCCTCGTCTTTTTTAGGAAAGATTCATCGGAAGTTGATATTTGCTTGATTTCCGGTGCTTATTGCTGAATCCAGGTCTCATCGACAGTAACAACTTGACGCAAAATGACATCGACAACTCGACACGGCAGCAAATGACTACCAAATCAAAACTAACTTATGAATCAATGTGAAATTTATTTCGGCTCCGTTTAACAGATGGCGGCATTCAGTGGTAGCAACAGTTAATCTTAATGCTGTCATGTGTCTTCAAATACATACCACTTTTGTATTTTAGTTTAATGTTATAGAAACAATGAGTAGAAAAGTTTCTGAGTCATTCCTAACATATCTACGGTTCTTATAGCAAAAAAGAAGGTTTAAAAACTATAAATTTTCACAAAATATAAATGTGATGTGTAATCACATAACAAACTACACACACACACAAGCCACCTGAGATCAGAGAAAAATAAAATATGTTTATTATTTTAATTATTAATTTTTCTGAGTAAATAATCCCTAAAATGATATTTTAAAAATTGATAAAATTAAATTTCTAAATTTTGTTGGGGAGGGGGACATCTAAATAAATGGAAGCTAAGGTCATTAGCATAACAAAATAATTAGAAACTTACTCAATAGCATTTGTACTAAACTCTACTTTTATTAGCACTAGTGAAAATAATAAAACTATAACAATTAATTACTAATCAAATCCATAAAGTTAATTATTTTTAAATATGCATTTGTAAAGTAAAGTGAGTTGTAAATAATTTGCAAAATTTAATTATTAAATTTGCTTTAGATTTCATGAAAACCTTTAAAACAAGTTCTGTCTGCAGTTATACATAATAACATTTTGCAACCTGTGCAACGAATTTTAGTTTTTCCCACCCAACAACCAGTATTTCTACAATATTGAGAGATCTAGATCATTAAAGTCATCATTTCAATTTTCAGTGTTGATGTCAGATAAATCTACTTTATAATGAGCTCTAATGCTCCTAAAGCTGTTAACATTTTGAAATATTGTTAAGTTTGTTAATTATTTTGAAGTTTTAAAATCATAGATAAAAAAAGTAAAACATAATTTCTAAGAGAATATCTGGAAAGAGTAAACAAACTAAATTTAATAACACTAATGCTAAATTGAGTCCCAGTATCTATTTTAATGGATGTCTGTAAAAACAAGTTAGATAAGCAAATATATAAACTTTTTGGCTTTATTTATAAAACAGAGATAAACTACCTTAAATATCTTACAACGTTACTAAAAGCTAATAACAAGTATATAAAAAAAACGAAAACTCATCACGAGAGCGCGAAATTCTCGGTTGACCCGATCTCACTTAGACGTATTGTAAACGAGACAAACCATTGTTGCTGGGTTTCAATTGCTGAAAAGTAGTTTTTATTTCCTCTTTTATGATGCTTTTCCAGTTTTTTTCTGAAACAAAATCTATCGCAACTGGAGTTAAAAATATAACATCCATTTTAAAGGATGGTAGGTATCAAAAGGATGTACCGTATTAGCCCGAATATACATCGACTTCAAAATTAATGTGATTAAAATAAAAAAAAATTTAATGCGATTCATTCATTTTTTTACATAAAAAAATTCAAAGAATATATAATTTATTCAGATAAGCATTTATTTAAAATAATTAATAAAAATAATTAATAATTAATAAAACAATAAAATTAAATAATGTTAAACAAATAGGTCATATTTAGATAGTAACTAGAAGCAAATATTCCTAGACCTCTAAAATTTAGTGCATGTCAGTATTTTAACAGGGAATGATCCTCTGCCACTAAAAGCGACTAATGAAAATAACGTAACAAAGAAGGAGAGAAAAATTGAATTAATGCTTTTTTTAGGACTCAGTAGAGCTAAAAAGATAAATATAATCGGTGATCATTCCTTCCGTGAAAGTACTTTTATTTCATGGAAAAAGATAACGACAAGACTATTGAAAGTATCAACTATTCATAGAAAATGTAACTCATATGTTGGATTGAGTCTTTCATCTTATGAAATAAAAATAAAAAATAAATAAATAAAACATTATTTATTTGTGGTTGTACGATATTATATTACAGGAACTGTGAATAGCAAACAAAACATACATAGGAATCGATAAACTTTCATCCTCAGATTGGCCACTATCGCACTTAAGAGAATTCCAACATGTATTTTTAGTTACAATGCAACCTTAATGAGAAGCCAGAAACGCTGTAGCTCTGTGTTTATTGATTGAAGGTGTCTCCGTTCCTGCGCCGAAACCCTGACGGTGAACTCGAAGGCTACGTGGTGGACTTCCTGGATCAGCTGAGTCAAGTGATAGGGCGACGGTTCCAGCTACAATTGGTCAAGGATGGGCGTTACGGGATGGAGAAGAATGGACGATGGATCGGGATGATTGGAGAGCTCCTCAACAACGTAAGACCATTTCCTCTTTTTTTTTTCAGAAATCAAACTGTTTTGTGAACCTGAATCTCACATATCAATTCGTGTGTGTTCGCTCTCGAATCTAAATTATCGTCGTGCTTTGATAGCAAAAAAAGGCGTTTGAAATGAGTGGAAAAAAATTATCTGTATTTGCTTTTTTTATTTTGAACAGCATTTTTATAATTATTTTATTGATTCAATTCTACGTATAGCTGTATAAGGTCTGGTTAATGAATAACTAGACTGACGATGCTACAGAAGAAGTACGCAAGCACCAAACACCAGCGACCGACTGCTGTTTTGTGTGAAGCGTTCTCTTTCGGATGCAGTGCCTCTCGCTTCTGTAAAGAAATCCGTATGTCCGTAACCTTCGTTCGCATTAGTTATTATTATTTTTTTATTTTGATCGAAAAATGACAAGTAAGCCACAAATTGTTGTGAAATTTCACATGAAACTTGGAAAAACCGCTACTGAAACATATTTTATTGAAAGAAGTGTATAGCAATAAATGTTTTTCACGTGCACGTGTTTTTGAGGGGTTTAAGCGCTTTCAAGGTGGCCGAGAAGACGTTGAAGATGATTCATGCCCCGATCATCCTTCCATGTCAAACACGGATAGTAATATCGAAAAAATCGGTAATCTATTTCGATCTGACCATCGGTTAAATATTCGTGCGATTGCTGATACTGTAGTAGGAATTGACAAAAAACACATGCGGCAAATTTTTCCACCAAGACAATGCGCCGGCTCATTCCACAAAGTCTGTCAAGAGGTTTCTAGCCAAGTACAGCATTCCAGTTTTAGACCATCCACCTTATTCGCCGCATCTTATGCCATGCGCTTTCTATCTATTTAATAGGAACCGACGAAAACATAGGTGAATTTTACATTAATAGGAACAATGTTAAAGGTTGTTCTGTTGAAGGTGTGAAAGAGAAACGGTACGCATCCTGAAGAATCTGACATAAAAAGACTTTCAGCACTGTTTCGAACGAACGAAGATTCGTATGGAGCGTTGTAGGGATACAGGAAGGATGTATATTGAAGATGATATTACTCAAAATATGTATGACGTCAAAATAAAATGTTTTACTGTGTCAGTCTTGTTATTTAATAGCCACACCTCGTATTTTTAAAAATGCTCAAAATTTTTTCTAAGCATCGATAGAAAAGTGTTTTTCAACACTTTGGGAAGCTATAGCCAAATAATCAAAATGTGAAGGATGGCGTCCAATTAATACGAGGGTCGTTTTCCCCCCTCCCCAACCTTCGATAGAGTGGTCAAACAAGCAGACAAGTGATAGTAAATGGGGAGGCGCAGTTGGTGACTGCGCATCTCTCTAACTAACACTTGCTATTACCGACGCATTATCGCCATTTTAAGCTGCGTTGTAGGTGCATTTACATAGATGGTTCACTTGATGCTCCCACGAAGTGCGAGTGCAGACATTTAAAGACGAGTGAGCCGATGTTCATGATGAAAAGGTATAAGGATGCAAGTCTGTTCAGACAAATCTTCAACGGCAGGAAGGTTAATGCTGCGGTTTTTTGTGGCCAAAAACGCGTCTTGCTTGTCGAGTTTATGGAATGAGGATAAAGCAGCTGTTTATTGTCAGGCATTACGATGACTGCGAGGAGAAGTCCAAAGCTTCCATACCAATGAGGAGCTTCGAAACAACGTTAAGGTCCGTTTCACTTCACTGGCGGCCACAGGGCCGTGGCAGCCTAGTGGTCAAGTTCGTGAACTCACGGCCAGCGGTTTTCGTTCAGTCGCGGGTTCGATCCTTGGCCGCCAAAGACCCACCGTGCAGCCAGGGCTGATGCACATTAAATCCGTTCGGGGCCCAAAGTCCTCCCGTTGGCGTGGATGTTTGGAGTGGGGGGTGACAACTCAGGTGTCGTCCTCGTCCCTTGACCGTGGTTCAAAATTACGAGGTCCGTCGTCTATAGCCCTCGTGTTGTTTCTAGTGCGACGTTAAAAAAAACTTAAAAAAAAAAAAAAAAAAAAAACTGGAGGCTGCGATATTTGAAGAGGGGATCGGAAAGCTCCTTCACCGATATAAGAAATACCTGAACTTCATGGCGATTATGTTGAAAAGTAACCAAGTTTGTGAGTAACTTTTGATAATAAATTCATCTTATTCTGTGTTCTTTTATGCTCCACCAAAGGTAAAAAAAAAACGATCCTCAAAATTGTTGAATTCAGGATGGTGCAATAGACGGGAGCCTTAAGAAAGTCATTTTTGGGGAAGATGTCTCACGCATATAAAATGTCAACCGTCAATAAAGCATATTTTGTGACTTGCCTTTGCAAAATTCTTTTGAAATTCTAATTTATTAGTTGACAAATGCCATAGTGTAAAATTAACATTTGAAATTTCCATCAAGTGCAGAAATATTTGCTTTCATCTTTAAAATTTATGTGATGGTAATTAGAAAAAAAATTACTCTTAGTTTTAATCTCATTTTAAAAGCTTATGTAAAACTGAATAATTAAATTTCGTATTGCACATTTAAAATGGTTATCTCAAATTGATTTTTTGATTAACATTGACTAAAATTTCAAAATTTCTCATTTAAAAATGGTGACATAACATTTAATTTTATTTTATTACGTGAGCCCATTCACAAGCATTTGCTCCGAAAATTGAATTTACCTCTATATTCTATCATAATTTGATTTGATTAAGAATAGGAGAAATACTTTTTGTCAAAAAAAAAGTTCTTTTAATACATAAAAGATTAAACTATATATTTTGTTAGTCCTGGAAAAACTAAGAAAGTATTTTGCATCTCATTTGCATATTTCAAGAAGATACAAGTGTACAGTGGTTTTTATCTACCTGATTAGGTGCCCTCAGGGGCTTACCTACTTCAGGTAAGTACGGGCTTCACGAACCCGAGGGACCTGAGTGATCTATTTCTTTCCTATGGGGTTTACTGTCTTTGGTAAACATGGGTGACGCGCCCCTGGGATACCCTAGCGATCTTTCTCTATTTTCGACCCTCCTGCTTGTCTTTACATTTCTCCTTTCATTTTCCTTTCTTCTTCGTCTAGAAAACAGATTCTTACGATTTTCCATTTCATTTAACAGATATATTTTGTTCAAATTTACTTTCGTCATATTTTTCCTTTATAAAGTTTTGTTGGTATACGTTTTGTTTCCCATTCTCCTTTTTTTTCTGTTGGCTTGCCAACCCGCATGTTTGCCGTGTGCGGCGTCCCGTAAGGAGGAAATTGGGATCCTGGGGATACCTTTTGCGTTCCCTTTGGCCCATGCTTCGCTGTAGACGGGTGGCAGGAGTGAGCCCGCTTCTGTCAATCGGCTGGTGGTAAGCCTCTTTGTAGATTCATCCGCAAAGAGACACTGCTGTAGGGCTAGTGCTGCAGATAAGGGGTGCATCGGGTTTCCCGGTGGATCCTCGCCTTGATGCTGCAGTGCTATATCCTGGTTGACCTCCAGGTAAGTGCCGTGCCTGACGTATGTCAGTTGACCGGCAACTGCCTCCCTTGTTGGACTCCATGGTGGGTGGAGGCACACCAGGATGAATCTTTTCTATACTCTATGGATCCTAATTCTTCGTGCCTGGGTAAAGGCCTTATTTTACCCACAACTTTAAATATCGATGAAACAGCTAATCATGCTCGATTCTTGATCCTTTCTTTACCGAACAATAAAATGTCTCAACAATCTCCGTTCGCAATAGAAAAAGCATTACTAGGTATTGGTGGTGAACCAAAATCCGTTAAAAAATTAAAATCTGGTGACCTTTTAATAGAGACGAAAACTGCTTTGCAATCCAAATCATTTTTGTCTGCTAAAAATTTTCTAGATTCTCCTCTGACTGTTTATCCCCACAAATCCCTTAACTCCTGCCGCGGCGTAATTTCTGAACCTGACCTGTTGTGCACCTCCGAAGTCGAAATCCTAGATGGATTTTCGGATCAGGGTGTCACTCAGGTCAGAAGGATCATAATAAAAAAGGACGGTACCACTTTTAATACCAAACATTTAATTTTGACTTTCAATAGACCGCAAATACCTTCAACAATCAAAGCAGGATATCTAAATTGCAATATTCGGCCCTATATTCCGAATCCTCTGCGCTGTTTTCAGTGTCAGAGGTTCGGACATTCAAAAACTGCCTGTAGGGGACAATTAACATGCTCCAGGTGTGCTTCTGTTGGACACTCTTCCACGGATTGCCAACTGGAGCCCAGGTGTGTTAATTGTTCTCAATCTCACACATCTAACTCAACATTATGCCCCAAATGGAAATTAGAGAAACAGATTCAGGAAATAAAATCCTCACGTAATATTTCATATCCCGAAGCGCGCAAATTAATAGTTCCACCACTTTCTCAGACTTATGCTCAGGCCACTAAATCATCTATATCAACGTTCACCCAAACCGATCCTGCTGTTACAAAAGTGATATGCCCGCCTCTTCACCGTCTTAAGCCATTGTCTTCCCGATCCAAATCGACTCCTTCGTCTTTTCCAAAGTGTACAATTAATACATCATCGTCATCTTCTCAGGCAGATATTTTGCCTTCCATAGCTCCTATCAAAACTGCTAAATCTGTAATTGCTCCTAGTTTTAAGACAAAAACCAAAAAGAAAAATAAATTAAATAGTCCATACCGAAACATTTCACATCCTACACTCAATAATAAACCCAAAATTGATATTAAATTAAATGCTTATAGACCCAAAAAAAGTACCCTACCTCCAAATCTCGGAGATGACGATGACTGCATTTTATATGATGTCGATGATTCCTGGCTCATGGATGCAGTGGACCAAATGGAACATTCTAACTTAAAGCAAAAGAAAATCCGTATTCGACCTTAGCTTATTGTGTTTTAGTCTTTTATCTCTTTTTAGTCTGATCTGTTCAAGCTTTTATCCATTTTAAACTGTTATTTACTCTCATAATTATTACCATTGATTTTAATTTTCTTCTAATTGGTCCCAACAGGATTTTAAATTTTACCTAAGTGCAATGTGTTAATCACTTTTTATGTATCACCTGGTTTGGCGCAGCATAGCCATATCTGGCTCTTGCGCCATAAAATTCTAAAGTCACTCACTACCTGATTAGGTGGATCAATCACATGCACACAAAATCAATTTTTCACAATAAAGTTTTCCTTTTATTTTTTGTATTAACATTGTAGTATACCGAAAAGATAACTTACCGAAACTTCCAAAATCATGGTACTGCTTCATTAAAAAATAAAATAAATGCATGACACAAAATGGCAACTTAGATTGCATTTCAATGTAATTTAATGATCGTGAAGTGCACAGCTAGATTTTTATACTTACTTCATGTACAAGGTGCGGCTAAAAAGAAACTGAATCAATGCTACAAAAACCTTTAATTTTATTCGTCACAATCTTAACATAATATTTTTTAATTTACGCTCTTCTACGGTCCCTGCACAGCTCCATACAAAATTTTCATTGGACAAAGCAGTGCTGGGAAGTCATTTTCCGAAAGCATGTTCATGATCTTCGTCACTTTTCTTTTACAGCTTGATCTGCCTCTGATTTTGTTTCTTTCAATTCTTTTTTCTCCTTAGGGAATAGAAAAAAAGTCATACGGGGTAAAATCGAGTGAACAGAATGGAAATTTCAACACAGGGATCTTAAACTTATTCAGAAATGTCTTGACATCTAATGCAGTATGGGGTGGAGCGTTGTCCTGATGAAGAATTCATGACGATTCGGCATGAATCGATGACATTTTTCCACAATTCGCTCGAAATTTACTGAACAGATTTTTTGTCGATTCCTATGGTTTCAGCAACTGCATGAGTACTTAACCGACGATCGTTTCGAATAAAAACACTGATTTTTTTTCAATGTGTTATAGTACGTCGCTGTCGTCCTGGGTGATAAGATATCTGATTCATCTTCAAATTCTTCTAGTCCCTTTTTAAAGAGTATAAACTACTCAGAAGCCTTATTACAGGGATAAATAGTTATTCATGAATGTATACTTCTTTTAACAAAGTAGAAGTTTCTGTGGGAGATTTTCATTAAATTTCACATTAACGCATTGCCCTTTTACAACACTTAAAATTTTTCCTACGTACTGGCTGTGACCGATACGAACGAATACCAGGGCCCAACTAAGGGTATATGCAGTTGACTCTGGAAAAGGAATAGAAAGAGGAGATATCGTGTGGCTCAGCCATATGCCGTTTGATCTTGACATGCGCACTGTTTGTATATCGATAAACAGTGATCGAAACGATCGTTATTTTTTAGCCACACCTTGCATCAGACAACAAATCCTATCTTCTTCCTGATTGCCTGTCAAGTCAAGGAATAATTTCAGTGGTTAAGGCTGCTATCCAAATTCTGAACTAAAACCTATTAAAGAAACTAACGCAAAAATTTCTGAAAGTCCTCGCACGTCTTCCATTCATCGGAAGGGTGAGTGCTTCGTGAAAGATTAATCAAACTCACACAACTGAGCGTCACCCTTAAATTATCATTTATCAGCTCTATTAGAACCGAGAACGTTTATAGAGAAAGAAACAAAGAGGCTGCAGTCTTCACTAATTGGAAGAATAAAGGGTTAAGCAAAGAGGGGATTGCTTTTCTGTGTTGTCTCGTCGGTGAAACAACCCCGAGTCAGATGCTCGAATTCCAATTTCATTCTATTGCCTTCAGATAGAATGAAATTTGAATTCGATGTATGATTTTTATCATTTTCATAGCTTTAAGATGAATGAAAAGAACCATAAAGGAAGAGCGTAAATTTCTGATAATGGCGATTTTTCTTTTGGAGTGAGAAAAGATTATAGGGTGCGAGCAGTTTGTGTTCATTAAGGCTTCGATAGCTTAATAATATCCTGATTTTCTACAGTAATAAGCAGTTGTAGGACTCAGCTTATTAATAATACAGATTACTAATAGATTTTTATTGTCAAACATTCTACATATAACCTTTTTAAAGCCATATATCGGTTGACACGATTTTTAAACCATTTTAGACCATCGTAGAAATCTTCTACTCGAAGGCATCCCTTGTAGCGAGTGATTTTGATACCATCTAATCATTCTCCTTTAAGCTTTAATTTCAGCTTTGAAAACGAAACGGAATCCGTCACCATCGTTTCCGAAGAGTAGGGGGAGGACAATGTAGCTCACTTACATTTTTAGAGTCAAAAACTTGCGAATTACAGATACATTGGGGATGTTGCGTTGTCGCGCAACAAGCAGCGTGTTTTTTATAATTTTTAATATTTTTTATGAGACTTTGGAAACGAAGTTTATTTGCTTTGGGCGAGTTCTTGAATTTTGAGGAATCCTCACATCACGATTTGTTTGATACAATCTTCACTTCAATTATTCTTTATCATTTAGTAAGTTTTGCCAGCTGGTTTGTCACTTTCAAAACAAATTTTTTTTGCACACCTCTGGATCAAATATGACTCCATTACAACAGTAAATAGTAGATAAAAAGTAAAACCTTGCATCTTGATCGAAGGTCACTACAAAATATGTTTTTTTCCCACTGTTTATACTGATTCTGTAACGTCAGTTAAAAATTTTTTTTTTAACTACACCGTGTATGTATCTAATTTTATATTTTATCAAAAACGTTGTTTCTTTATTTTAAACTCAACTTAATGCCATCCTTTTCTTAGGTTTGTTGATTCTTTCTTTTCCTTACGAACAGCGAGGCTTCTCGTGGAAATTCCTTCGAGTGAAAAATCGAGCGCCTTGAGTAAAACAGTGACATAAAACAGTTTTTTTCCATGTCTTAATGAAGAACTGGCAAAAAATATAGGAAAGTCTTGTTATGAAGGAATGTGAACATTGAATGTCATAATTGTGATTTTGTAATAGGTTCTCTCATGTATTTCCCTTCAACTATTATCTTATGAGCTTTCCTATGACATTGTTTGAATTTAAACTTCAACTTGCAAATAAACCACGACTTATGTAAACTATCATTGTTATATATTGAAGTGTAATGATCAAGTAAAAGATCAGGTACTTCAGCGAAGTCAGACGTGTTTATAAGTCGAGAAGAGCTCGAAGATAGGCGAATACTTTGTACCCCCATCGGTGCCAGAAGATTAAACAGCCTTCGTACAGATGGAATAGGAATTGGATCCTGACTCAGATTCCTGTTTGTGGTTATTCAGATTAAAGAATTTCTCGATAATCTTTGATTGAGAAAGTTTCCACTCTACTTTCGAAATAGAATCATTAATCATTCGAATGGAATCTAATAAAACTAATTTGAGTTTTTTGACTTTCTTAACTGAACTTTTAGTGACCTTGGATAATTAAAATGTATAATAGCGAAGCCATCACAAATTCTTAGAAACATGCTTAAGAAATACCTAGCACCACTGCAATATCACGTGTTAAAACCATTTCGTTTTAACTTCCTTATGCGTTAATCTACAAAGGCGTGATATGCTGACATCTTTCTAACATCGAACTGAGCCGTTGTATATTTACTATGCTTTCAGGAAAACAACTCTATGATCAATATTTATAATCGATCTGTATTTTGGCAAAAATGTGTTATGCACAAAACCGCTCATCGGTGTTTTTCTTTCTCCGTAGGAGACCGACTTGGTTGTAGCGGATCTCACCAAGACACCGGAGCGCGAAAAGGTCATACAATACTGCAAGAGCTTAATGACGGTGGGTCTCAACATACTACTGCACAAACCTCAAGACGTGCATCAAGTGCCTTCCTCTTTTGGACCCTTCTCCTTCTTGACTGTGTGGCCCGTCGAATTGTGGTTGATGGTGACTTGCGCTACGATCCTTTTTGGAGCAGCCTGTTACGCTGCAGCCCGTTGGGTGGGAGCTCCCGACAGAGTGAGGGCCCTCGAGTCAAAAGGCACCGACAGTCTGTCACCTTGTGGCAGTCTGTGGTTCACGGTAGGAGCTCTCCTGCAGAGAGACACTGGCATCTATCCTCGGTGAGATGAGTATGAGAAAATTTTATAAGTTTGTTGTTGCCGAAGTCAATTTTTGATATTTTTTTATTTAAAAATCACAGGTTAGAAATATAAAACAAATAAAAGATGAATATAAAAAAAATAGGGATTTATTTTGAAGGAAGATTATGAGTTTTTCAATCAAAGTACAGCTCTTGAATTTTATTTTAAAAAAGTTCTAAGAATTAATTATAAAAATGTTTCTAAATTATATGGAATTATGAATTTTGAAAATGAGGAATATTTTTAATAAATTTAATAGAATCTTAAATAAAAATTTATTATGTGAACAAAAAAAAAAGATAAAATGCTTCTTTCATAATAACAATTAAGTGAATTATGGATCCAAGAGACATTCTCTTTCTTCTCAGTTCGTTTACCCATCGCGTTTGGGCGCTGCTGTGGTGGGCCTTCTGCTTCTTCGTGCTCGTGTGCTATGTGTCAGCGCTCAGCGCAGCTCTTCTCACCAACAGAACTCATGTGACTTCAACCCATTCTCGGAAGACTTCTCATGAAGTGATACAGGTGAGTAACAATTCACCCGAGCTCTCGTTCTAAAGACGCGCTCATGATGCTATGTCCTTTCTAATGATCCAGATAATCAGAGACGTTCGATTCACTTTTTAATGTATCACCGTCTATATGACTCAATATTTTAATATTCAACCCTCAAATCGTGTGGCTTTATAATGAGGTAACTATAAATTATTTAATGGAATAAGTAAAATGAAGCACAAAACAGTGAGATCTGAATTTCTCAGCAAAACATTGCAATTTCTCCTCCGAGCAGCGAAGGAAAAATATAATTCACGACTGCGAGTATACATGTTCTCTGAAATTTATTTCCACGCAGTTAAATGGAAAAACACATTAACACACGTAATCCAAAGTAACGCTCATGAATGACATTATCAAAACATGAGGGCATTTTTTTTAAAAAAAATAATTTATCTTCTTTCTGGTAGTTGAGAGAAACCTAACAGTATTACATAGATTTTAAAATGATGGTTAAATATTAGAATGGTATGACAAAATCATTAAACAGAACAGTTTTAACTGTAAAAAAAAACTTCATTTTTGACGCGAGTTTAATTTTAATACATTTAAAAAGATAAATTGTATTTTTTAAAGGTGTTTATGTGACATCAAATCATTTTATCAGTTTTTACTCAAACGTGTTCCATATTGAACAGGTGAGATACGAAGAGCAGAGCATGCGGCTGCAGGTCTCTCAGATTCTTTCTTGCCTTTCTGACACCCAGAGATGGTCGTTTCACAAATACACCGCTAAGAATGCAGAACGGTAAAATTCGAAACAACATGCTTTCGATTGCAGTGACACTCGTAAAGGTGGGGGAAAAACCCTTTCCTTTTTAATCATCAAAGAAAAAAATAATCATAGAAAAAAATGTGCTGTAAAATAAATTTTAAAGTATAACCTATTGAATATTTTCTAGAATTTCATATTAAACAAGATTATGATAGTCTTCAAAGAATATAATCAACTCAATGGGTAAAAAAAAAGGCTGCTAAATTTAATTTCCTTTTCATATTAAATTTTGTTTCAAGTTAGAGTTTCTTAAAATATTCAGATAAACAATAATGTTTAGATAAGAAGGTAAAATTCAAAAACGTTATTTTAAAAAGAGTTTCTTTTTCAATGTAAAAATAATATTTCGTTGCCTTACAATGTATGTATGCGAAGGTTTTAAATTTCATCTAAATAATACTTAATCAAATATAAGTAACTTTACGCAAAACAGAATAAAAAAACTTGCTTTCCTTTAATTTATTCAAAACATATTAATTCAGATAACTGAAGCGGAAAAAAAAATGTAGAAATATCCAATTAAATAATTATATCCAATCAAGCAACCTTATGCGTGAAAGTAAAAAAAAAAAATGCTTCCAATTAATTTAGATTAAAATAGTTCCATTAATTAAAAAAAATCATAAAGTTTACGAGATGAAAAAAAGTATTAAGTATACAAGATATTTATACTATATCTAAAATAACACTCTATACATCTACGCAACTTGGAGAGAAATAACTTCCAAATCATTTATTCAAAATATATTCCATCTAATTTAACTTGAGTAAAAAAAAAATTAATTTGATTTATAAACATGACTAGCTTATTGGTACATATATAAAAAGCAATCCAGTATCAAATCCCAATGTTAAGATAAGGAGTGGGTCCTTTATCGATGACATTCCAATGGTAGGTACACTTGATAATTTTATCGGGAATCGGTCCCAATGCGGTAAGTGAGGGAGGGGGGAGTATGAAGTCACTTCCGTACCCCGGTTCACGCTGCTTACTACTTATAACATTGAATTACACAGTTCAAAGATAACTACAATTGCGAAGCTCCACTAATATTTAAAATCACAAATGTGGGACAGCTTCCTGTCTCGTCTGTCAACGTAAATGTTATTCTAATAATGAGATTTAAATTTCAACTTCAGTTGAAGCACAGACTAAATAAATAAAATAATCAGTTATATCTAGAAAACAGGTTTATTAATTCTTCTAATAAGGGGTTGCTCTCAAACAATTTACTTCCCTTATTGTCGAAATCTAACTTCTTTAATCTATCAAAGAATGCGCTTTCTAGAATAAGAATGCGGAAACATCCTGCAACTGCTCTGACAACGTTGAGTCCTAATCTCACCTTATCCACTATACACGCCAGAATACTTCCGTGCGCATCATAACAACACTCTATTCCTATTACCGTAACCTTAATTAAATTTTCATCTCCTATCTTCCATTTCTCTTCTTTTCAATACACTTCAATTTATAATATGAACTTTGCCTAGTATATTTGGAAGTTGAGTTGTTTGAATCATGTCCATAAGGACAGTTGAAGGGTAGTATGCCATATATATTGCAATAGATGCATTTTAAAAATGTACATAATTTTTTTAAAAATGAAACTACTGTGTAACAACATAATTGAGACTTATTTTTCCCCCATTTCAAAACGGTTTCGCATGGGAAATGTATTAATAGTTTTCTAATCGGAAAAAAGTAACCTGTTAAGAATAAATATAGTGCATCATTCAATTCCATGCTATTCTTTTTATCCGAACACATTAAAATTAGCACAAAATTGATAAAGTTCTATGCAAAGTTTTGCAAAGAACAGATTTAGCCACCCAAGGTGCGCCTTTTTTTATATAATTATTATTAAACTACTCAATCAAATATAAAAATTAAAGTAAATGCTTGCAGTAAATTAAATTAAACACCTTTCCACATCTGCAGCGTCGACAGAAATGGACAATAGTAAATTTTTCCGACATTAAAATCAAAGGAAACATTAAATTATTAAATTGAATATATATTTAAGCTGACTGTAATTAAAATTGAATAAAAGGGATAAAAAATGATCTGGTTCGCCAAAACGCCTCAACTAAAACAATAGCCCCTTAGATGGCTACTAATGCTCGGTAATGAAAAAGATCTCGACTGAAATGTTTGCAAGAAACGCAGATAAATATTTACAGCAGCATTAGTTAAGCATTACTGAGAGCATTTCAAACAAATCTGATGCCAAGATTAAAAAAGATTCTATTTCAGTGACTAATTGATTGGGTTTTTTTTATTATTAACGTCGGTCTTAGAAGCAGTACGAGGGGTATCGACGACTGATCTCGTCCTTTAGAACATCGGTCAAATGATGAAGACGATACCTGAGCTCCTCTTCATTTGCAGTAATTGACAATCGAAAAACATTATATCAGAAATTCCTGTTTTACTCTGAATTTTTAAAAATTAGTTCATTTTAAGGTGAAAATAAATCGAACGTTAATTGAGGAAAAACAACAACAACAACCCTTACCTGTCAAGATTTCGCGAAAATGGTTTAAAAAGATAAATTAAGGAATTTAAACCAAAGAAAGGCGAATTCAACAAGCAGAAAGACCTCTTTCAGTATTTTTTTCTGATTAGATCGCGTTCGATTGGAAGACCACAAAGCACTTATTGAAATTGTTCAGTAAAATTGGAAATAATGTTTTCAGAAAAGCTGTGTTGGATTTTCTCGCTCATTTCCCTTTAACTAACCATTGAAGTTCTTTACTGTGTTATTCGAATTGAGAGCCTCGTCTTGCAAAAGAACCGGGACTAATGTAAATTAGCATTACTATATAAGAAGAATAGTTAAAGGTATAGAGATTAGAGGTAACAGAGAGAGATATCAAATATAAGGAGAAATAGATGAATTAGCGAGATTGTTAGACACACTATATTGGTGTGACTAGTTGCGTGACGAAATATTCTTAGAATACCCGTTAAATTAAGTCCACTATTTGGATTTATGAAGACAAATATAATTCTTCGTTATAGCATTTGGTTAAGGGCACGAATAAGTTAACGTTTCCCATTATTAATTTATTTTGATAGTGATTGTTCTGAAAATCTGAATAATCAAATTAAAAATGTTTGGCTGATTATTATTGCGTCTCTATGGTTCTTAAAATTAATAATGACCCTAATTTGTTGTAGGACTATCATATTTAACGTGGTTATTTCTCAGATGTTTTATTTTCAAATGCATTTTTCAATTTCTGATACACGAAGTATAAAAACAAGAAGTAAATCGCTGCATCCATCCGGCCATCCCTACTGTGTGCATCATCCACCAGGTATAACAGTTTGAAATATGAACCAATCTAATGGATCTGGAGGTTAATTATGCATTAGCTTGCAGCTGAGATCTTTTATTTACAATTAAGTCCATCATTATGAATTAATACACATGACATTATTTTTTAAGAGGACGAAACATTCGCCTGTTAAGTGAGGTGGCAATACCTGTCCTTTTGCACTCTTAGCAGAGATACGCGAAAAATCTCTTTCTGTAACTTTTCATAAGATAGTGAAACATTTCTCGCGTTTCATTGCTGTTATGATCAATACGAGGAGCAGGAAATTTCAGTCTCAGAACCACGGCAAATAGTACTATGTCGGGCCCCAAAGGTTTCATTTCCAGCACTTTATAACTAAAAAAATTATCTTAAGACAAAAGTTTACGGTCCCCGAGATTTCAGTCCATTTTTAAGGTAGCTCTTTCCATAGATCAGTGTTTTTTCGATTTCATGAAATTAAAATGACATGTTTCTAGTTTTTACCATTTATATCTGAAACACACTCCTCGGTATGAGCCTGTCAGAGGGCCGGTTCTCTCATTTGCATGAGAGTCATTCACTTTTGTTTCCTTCTTCTCAGGACCTCCTGCAGACGGGATCCCCATCCATAGGCACAATCAAATACGGATCAACGTTTTCGTTCTTTAAGGTAACAAACAATTCTCTTTTTCAATGAAACGTCACTTTCCTTTCCCGATTCTCACTTTATTCCATCTCCAGCTGTCGAGCGTGGGTGTGTACCGAGATCTAGGGCGGTACCTCGAGGAGCACCCGGACGCCATGGCCAACGCCAACTCGGAAGGACTGGAGCGCGTGCGATCTTCAGGAGGAGCCTATGCTTTTATGACGGAGTCTTCGAGTACTACCTTCGCGGCCAATCAACCACCTTGTGACTTGGTCGTCTCATCCGGGTTCCTCACGACACGCACGTTCGCCCCCGCGCTAAGGAAGAATTCCACTCTGAAGTAAGTAGTAACGCTCCCTTCCCAGTGTATATATGTCCTTTTTCTTGATCTTACTTTCGAGCAATGTGATGGGTGTTGAAGACGAAACCTGAGCTAAGCGTGCCTCGCACATCTCGATGGTTTTCTGTTGAACCAGGATCGTGGAAGCATGAAGATGGCCTTTTGAATTCGAGGAAAACACGTATTGATTTGTTTTTACATTGAACTAAATCCATTTAGTTCAATGTAACCAATTAATTTTTTTACTTATTACAATAGCATGATATGATTAGATTAATAATCTGGTTTATGACAATCTGGAATCGTGAGACGGGCCACTGAGAATGACAAGATTTCGTTTCTTCCAGTCAGAGTCCCTTTTCCACTGGGAGAATTCTATACAGCAGTGACTCACAACCATTTTCAGTCACGCTTATCCTCAACTGGCTTGGTTAATTTTTTCCTGACTACGTTCTTAAAGATTTATTTTTTCATTATATAGCTGAAAATTTATTTTCAACTGTATACCTATTATCTATTTTTTCATTTCACATAGTAGTCTATTTATATTTTTGAAATGGGCAAACAAATTAATACAAAAATTGGAAAAAGGAAAATTAATGGGATATTAGGACCGTTAAAGAGGGTAAATGCAATCTCAAATCTGGAAATGTATTTTATTTGCTACCTATATATTTTTTTTCTGTAAGTGTACGAAAAAGACGCCCGCTTGAGAAGCACCGCACTAGCAGACGGTAACAAATACAAAGTGGAGAGAGAGAGAGAGATAAGCGTCAGTTCACAGTATCCGTTTAGGTGACGAGCTTCAAAACTGACTAGGTTCATCATTCCGGCACTTAAAGAGGTTCATCAAGGTGGTCTCTGATGCGAGCTGCAACAATTTCTCCTTTTCAAGAATCTGTAATGAAGCCGGTTCAAAATACCCTTTATTTTTTCATAGGATTAATTATCCACAAACCACCCATTTCCGCCCCAGAAAAATATTTTCTAAACAAGAATTTCAATCTTTTTAGAGGTACTCAGTTATCTTATCATCAACTGTTAAATTAAGCCCGACTTGCGACAAGAAATCGTGAAATGTTTGAAACACTTCAGGATGTCATTTTTAATGCACCTCACTTTAAAATCAATTTTTTTTCATGAATTCGATTTTATTGACAACTTGAAATATTGTCACGTAGAATATATGAGCACGGAATTGGATCTCAAGTCGAGACGAAAATTCTAAGTAAATCAGAACTATCAATATAGGAATAATAGAAGTAATACATATCAAAATAAGAAATGTAGAATGTATAGAGTAACGACAGGAAGATGAAAACCTATCTCGATTTTTACTGCTTAGTGAGAGTTTATATGTATAAAATACACGAGGATGCATATCACTTCAATTCACGCGTCTTTGTATTAGCCCTCGAGAAAAAATACGGGCTCGCAGATGGATTTTATCTATCGACCATGGTCGAATACAACCTGTGGATCGAAGTTTAATAGAATGCAGCGACTTAAGGAATATCGATTTATGGCGCAAGAGTCGAATCTCCCGCTCTTGCACCACTGCCTGAAAGCGAGTATCGCTACAATATGATGCAACTGTTTTGAAAAATGAACGGTTAGTTTATTTCACTCAGTTTTGTAAGGTAATGTAGCCATTTAAAATCAAGAATCCTGGATCTAAGATTTTTAAAAGACGCTCTTCTGAAAAATGGAACTGCAATCATATTTTGAGCAGCCGTGTAAGGACTTTATCGCGGAACAACCACCTACCTCGGTGTGCAAACACAACATGTTTTGAAGACTGTCCAAGTTTTCACGGCAGGATTCCTCTTTATTAAGTTGACAACACTGACAGCTTCATTAAGAACATTTCGTAAATCTGGTGACAAATGTTTCGATGCTAGGCTGTGTTTGTGAATACTGCACATTTGGAGGTGACTTATGCCACGCGTATAAGCATGCCGGAATAGCAACTTTCCATGGACTTTCCTCAATTTGTTATGGATCCAATGCATTTTGACTTCGAATTCCCTTTCCAACTGAGTAATGATCGTTTGTTTCTCTCTCAATTAAAACTTCACCAGTTACTCTGAAGTTGCAGCCTTCGAAAGAACGAGGCATCTTTATATTTGTGCTAGGGATTGGTTTGGTTTAACGATAAATGATAAATTTTAAATTTAAGTTACCATACCTTTGAGAATTTATAAATATTCATAAAAAATATTCACAAAAAGTTTGTTCTTATTCCTGAGATATCTGTGTTTAAATGTGTCGCATGACGCTATTTTTTATATATTGTTAAAGTGTTTTGTTTCTATAAACAAATGACCCTGCGAGAGTGAAATACATAATATTTCTAACGAAATTAAGATGGATTTCGTCAGACACTATGAAGCGAAGAGGATTTTATCGCTCAATTGGAATAAATATTTGGTCAGTATACCATTTAATACGAACGAGTGGATGCACTTAAAACGTCTTCAGTGAATTCGAGCTATTATTAATTTAATTATAACTTTTGCTATATTTTTGGCAAATTTGTAAGCACTAACATAGGAAACATGAATTTGAAAATTAAAATTGCCTATGAACATTATTTTGGATGCGAAATTGGCGAACAGTATAGGCCGTTGTTTCCACACTTAAGTTATTTACGCGGTTCCGCCCGATTTTGAAAGTGGATCAGAGGAAAAAGAGGACTTCCATGCCTTTCGCCATACCAACAATCTTGAAGAAATGTGGAGATCATTTTGAGAATTGCTGTTTTGCATGACCAACAGCAAACGAAATTAGTTTTAAGAAAAATAAAAATATTCGGTATTCAAAAAATAATTCAGCAATAAGTCCAGTACCTTACAGTAATGTATTTCCTAAGCCGCAGCCACCTGATAATTATCCTTTAATTGATGATGAATGAGCATCATATAGTAGTCTTGAAAAAATATACATTATTTTTTATTAAAAATATGGTGAAATATGCTTTTGCAACGACATTCCAAGCCTCTTGGCATCTTTAGATCTGTGTCACAAATCAAAGGAATAGCAATTTTTCATTTTTAAGGTGAGCTTAACAGCAGTACTTCTTAATGGAAATAAATATTACTCAATCCTAAAGGATTTGCTGCAGAAAGGAAAGGAAATTATGACACCTTGAAGAAGCTATTAGTTGTGTTAGAATATATTGAGATCGAGAGAAAATTTATGCTGCTTGAAAGTCATTTCTATTCTTCTGGGAATGGGACAAAATAATCATGTTCTATAAACCTTGACGGGGACAAAGTAGCCTTCTAGGCAGCCTATAGAATTTGATGATAAAAGTATAGTTAACCAGCCTTTAGAAGACATCCCCCTTACATCACATCAAGTTAGGATTGATAATTTTTTTTTTTTGTAAAAGCTCTTGATCATGCGAGACATGCTCCCGTCTATATTGGATGCTAATATAAAACATTTAAAGGTCCACACATTCGAAAACGTAAAAAAAAAAAAAAAAAAAAAAAAAAAAAAAAAGTTTGAAACTATTCTTACAAAGATAAAAAACGCACATATTTCAGTTTGGGTACACTCTCGTGGACTTTTTTTTCTATATTATATGGGAGCAATTAGCGATAAGCAAGGAGAACAACTTCACAAAAGATATTTACTATAAAGCTTCGTGATCGATCGTAATAGAATGCAAAGAATGGTTATTATAATGGTTATCAGGAGAGAAGATACCAAACAACAATATAAATGCAAAAACAGAAATTAATGCATTTAAATTAATATTATTAAAGTATGCTCTGCTGTATGAAATATGTAAAAGTATGTTGTAGGTAAATTTAGCATTTTGTTGAGCAGTCTGTTAAGCTGATTTTGCTATAACCTATTAATATACAGTGGCTCAAACAATTGAGGATACACCTTTCTTTCACTTGATAAATCCAACTTTTAATGAAAATAACACATTAACTAGAATAGAAGACGTATTTTTACTTTTACACGTAATAAAAGGGTTAATTTACAGTAAAAATAACGAAAATCAACAAAAAAATATCTAAAATTAAAAGTTTCACAAATATTTGAAGTAAACATAGGCAGATCTTTACCTCAAAAAATTAAGGATACACCAATAAAATGTTTTCGATATATTACATGCATAGACAGTATCAGTATTTTGTTGCATGTCCTTTGGCTTTTATAATGTCCTCCAAACGTCTTGGTACCGATTCGACCAATTTTTAGTGGTATCTGGAGATATTTTATCCCATTCTTCTTGTAACACTTGCTTTAAATGGGCTTTGTTTTTAATCTGGTGTTTTTGGACCGCTGTTTCTAGTGTGGCCCACACATTTTCTATGACATTGATGTCAGGGGACTGTGGCGGTGTGTGCAATTGCTGTTTACAATGAAAAAGACACCACATTTTGACATTACGTGG
This sequence comes from Nephila pilipes, assembly GCA_019974015.1. NCBI lineage: Eukaryota > Metazoa > Arthropoda > Arachnida > Araneae > Nephilidae > Nephila > Nephila pilipes. The sequence goes on along the minus strand of BMAW01023693.1, from coordinate 1,429,211 downwards.
CGTGTGTTTAGGGTCGTTGTCGTGCTGAAATATAAAATTTCCATCTAAACCCAATTTTTGTGCACTTTCTTTAAGATTGTTGCGGAGTATGTCTATATAAAGCTTATGATCCATTATACCATCTATAAAAACTAAATTTCCTACCCCATTTGCAGCCATACAACCCCAAACCATGACGGAGCCACCACCATGTTTAACTGTAGGACGTAAATTTTTTGGATCCAAAGCGGTGTTCGTCTTTCTCCAAACGGTGTGACGACCATCGCTTCCAAAAATGTCGAATTTACTTTCATCACTAAATATAACTTTCTTCCAAAAGTTTTCTGTTTTCAACTGATGAGTTTTTGCAAACTCCAAACGCTTTTTCTGATTTTGTAAGCTTATGAAAGGTTTCTTTCTAGCTACTCGACTGCTATATCCACTATGTCTAATCACATTTCTCACAGTTTCAGCACTTACACTTCTGCAGATTATTCGAGAAGTTTCTGCAGCTAGTTTGACTGCACTCAGTTTAGGATTAATCTTGATATCTTTTAAAATTTTCCTTTTAGCTACATCACTCAGAATACTTTTCCTTCCTCTTCCACTCTTATTTTGAATTACTCCATCGCGTTTAAATTTCCCAATGATTTTCTGGACACATGAGTGACTTCTACCAACAATTTCAGTTATTTCACGATAAGATTTTCCCTTCTTAAATAACCTTAATATAAATTTTTTTACATCAATACTAGTCTCTTTCCGAGGAGCCTTTTTCCATTTAAAATTACAGCTTTATATTCTCATAACCAACTTCAAAAGACAGAAATAACAGTTGAAAAAGTTTAGGATAAAATTTCCCAAACTTAGATTATTAGTAGCAAGCAAAAAGAAATCAAATTTCATTTGTGTATCCTCAATTTTTTGAGGTAAAAATCTGCTTATGTTTATTTGAAATGCCTCTAAAAAGTTTTATTTTAGAATTTTGTCGTTGATTTTTCTTTATTTTTACTGTTAATTAAACTTTTTGTTACGTCTAAGAATAAAAATTCGTTTGCACTTCTGGTTAAGGTGTTATTTTGATTGAAAGTTGGATTTATCAAGTAAAAGTAAGGTGTATCCTCAATTGTTTGTGCCACTGTATATCCTTCATTTAAAAAAAAAAATTAAGAATCAACTATTAATTTCTATTAACATTTTTATGTGCTGAAACATTAGCTTTAAGTTTAAGAAAAAAAATTAAAAGCCAATTTTTGTTTATCTGGGTTATTTAAGTACATCCACTACATAAAAAGAGTGGAACTAAGACAAATTTTTAATTTAGTAATTATTGCTGTGACTCCATATTGTTTTCCTACCATATAAAACTTTGTATTTTAGGTACTTTACATGTGTTTTTCAGATCATTTAATTTTTTACATTATGCTAGATCTTTCAAAAAATTTTAAATGCGAACCGCTGGTCCTTCAAATTTTTCCAAAAAAAGTTTGTTTAAAGTTTTATTAATTAGTAAAACGTGTCATTTTCCCTTTCTAGCGCATCGTTCTCAATGTTTCTTGTTATTGCACGAACTGAATGCGAAAAGCGAAACCTTGAAAATTGCGTCATTATGTGAGAGATATAGTTTAATTTTATGCAATTGTAAAATATACGCATCATCGACTTAAAAAAGAAACCATAGTAACTTTTACTTCTGATGCTATAGGAATACAAAATCATTCATTTCATTTCCCGAGTTTGGTTAACATTTTCAATGAAGAAAAAAGGGATAACAATCATAAGTAATGTGTTTTAACTTTTCTGAAAAGTAAGGGAAGTGCAACTGTAACTAAAAAGGGAAGAATTAACCCGCAAAGTGTTTTACGATAAGAAAAAAAATCACTCCCCCTATTTCATACAAAAACATATTTCTTGAATTAAAATATACAAAGAAACATGTAAAATGTTATTATGCAGTGGGATTTTTCTTTAATTTTCACTATTTTTCTCAATTTTTATGCTTTCCATGCTATACGCATTCATAGTTTCAATATGACAGCATAAAAATTAAGAATAATTATATTCGTTACAGCGAATAATATATCCCATAAGTTCACGGTAAAAGAACCTTTTTTATGCATAAATTAAATATTTTTATATTAGTAAAATAAATATGCGACTTTAATAGTAAATGAAATACTTTAAAAGTCGAAACTTTCGAGAGAATTGTGTTAGGAAAAATTCCGTACTTGAAAAAAGGATTTAGCATTTTTTGAAGTTGGAAAATTTTTGAGAGAAAAAAAATATCTAAAAATCTGATTCTGGACATTTCGGTTACATTTAAGAGGATTACTGACCCAAGGATCTTAAAAATTTATTTTAAGTTTAGTTAGCTTTGTTTTTTTTAAAAAATACTCCCCGTATTATGAAACGTAAATGTTGATTCTTTTAATTCGGTGAGTGAAATTGATCATTAAATTACACTGTTTTGTATGTCCTGAGAGGTGAATCCAAGCTTAATGTCATACCGCGCGCGGAGTGTTATTTAATTATCAGAATGTCATTGCATATATTGGTTTTGCTCCGTAACGATTTTTTTCCCCATAACAATAATAATTACAGTGATAACAAAGAAATTTCTTAAATGCAGTAAAGCCAAGGAAATGCTTTCACGGACAATATAGCTTTTTCATTTTATGAAACAATATTTGATAATTTAAAGTTTTCAATTTATGTAACGAATTACTTTCGAATGTTATAACACAAAATTCTGTGTGTGGTTGGTTGGAAAATCTTTTTTTTTTAAATAGCCCTAGTTACCCCCCTCCACACACACTGGTTTTTTTTTCGCGTTTTTCACTGGAAAAAAAAGCGATTTAGAGTCATGGATTCCTCATAAATAATAATCTAGGACAGAGGCGGGCAATTGTTTTGGCTCGGGAGTCACTTTGTGAAAGCGGAAGCTAGCGGCGGACCGCATCTTGTAAAATGATTGCATTCATTAGTTAACTTTGCATTTCAGAAAAGGTATAAATTATTCCATAAATATCAATAAATAAAAATAAAATAAAATAATGGCAGTTTTATTCATTATATTTTTGTGCTAATTTCCTATCATGTATAGTTGCAAGCCCATTTTATTTTAGAATCAGTTTAATAAAAAAAAATGTACGCTAGCACGCTTTTCTATACATTTGTTTGAAATCAGATGTGAGATGGCTAGCTGAGATTCTCATCACAGCGTGCAAGTTAATGTCTGTCAAAGAGCATCTACACTAACTCTTGTTGATCTTTAAGCAAGAAAAATTTTGCTCACAGATATATGCAGACAAAGATACAGAGAGCATTTTCCCAATGAATTTCTTCATAAACGGAAGTTTTTCAGCAGACAAATTTATAAAAGCTAACTAATTTCACAATTTTAAACATTTCTTTCACAGTGAAATCTGACTGCATGTGATTAAGTTCATGCTGAAAGTTTTCAGGTGCTGTGTCAATATCAGCAGTGATGGGATAAGAGAATGAATTGAATTTAGATTCACAATTTTCTTAATATCTTGAAATTTTCTTGTGACCTCATCCTCCAAAGCACTACGAGTAATTGCTAATCTTAATAGAAACACTTTCATACACTTTCATTTATTTTAACAAAAGCGAGCTGATAAAAATTGCATTCATCTGCTTCCTTTATTAATAGATATAGTTTTGCTTTGAATGATTTTAAGCACGGGAAGGAAATCTCAGTTTAAGATGGATTTTTCCGTTTTGGTGCTTGCCGTGTTTTGAAATAGCTACAAAAAAAAAAAAAAAAAAAAAAAAAAAGCCTCTTAGAGGCTATATGCTATTTGCCCCACTCCTAGACCCGTGTGGTGATTGAGAATGACAGAATACTCTCAGTGTAGCTCATGCATGTCGTAAGAAGCGACTAAAATGGGTACCAAGAATCTGAGGGTATAACCGGGCACCCTGCCCCTGGGGATTATATCAGGGGATCTCAGGGACTTGCTTTCTTCAGGTAAGTCCCTCGGGAATCATGACCCCGAGTGATCTTTTTCTTTCCCATGGGGTTTACTGTCTTTGGTAAACATGGGTGACGCCCTCCCCCCGGGTTACCTTAGCAATCCTTCTCTATTTTCGATCCTCCTTCTTATCAATCAATTTTGTCTTTTTTCCCAATTTTTTCACGTCTAGACCACAGTTAAATCTTGTTTGGTGCAACATAGCCATATCTGGCTCTTGCGCCAATGGGCTTTGCATATGGTCACTCACTCGATCAAATGTCTAAATCACAGATACACCTTGTTTGGCACAGCATGGCCACATCTGGCTTTTGCGCCATAAGACTTCACCATCACCATTGTCTCACTCCTGGTATAAAATATACGATGGATGCAAAAGTAATTACAAAAGTGTCGAATTAATTTTTGTCAATGTATTACAATAAAGCTTATTTTGGTGTTGCCATGGTGGATCACAACGATTTCTCGCGTATCAAGTGCCAGATTTTTGCATCGAAAATTATAATTCCGATTTTCGGAAATTTACTCATCGAAAAAAGGTGTTCTATGTTAAAAGCAATAAACTTGAATATAGAGTAATTTGAAAGGTTAAACTATTCTCTGCAGCTACTCAACTTCGTCAGAGGAACTGTGAGTTCAATAACAGAAATTTATTAGTGATTTTTTTTTTCGGGTAAGGTGAGGGAGATATTCATTTTCGTAATTTTAATTCAAATTCGAATAATTATGGGCGAATTAGAGACCCTAAAATGGAGTATTTATCAAGCAATGTGTGTGATACATTTGTTTAAAAAAGGAAAAGCAGAACAAATTTTGTAAATGTTTAGAATTCATAAATAATTTTATTTGCCCAGTTTCATTTATATTTTTTTAGTTCTAATGTGCTTTGTTTGTTTCGTATTCACTTGGACGGAAATGAACCACGAGGGGGTCATATCTTTCACGGTTTCTCTCTCTTGTGAGATAACTAACACGATTCTTTTTCCCAGGGAGGTTGTGGACCACGGCGTACTGACCCTCGTGGAGACGGGAGTCATGCGACAACTCTATGAGAAGTGGTGGCACAACTACACTGATGAATGCGAAGACCCCAATTTGGATCTCTTGCCGGTGAGTAAAAATGACTGTCGGTGAACACACACACACACACACACACACACACACACAATATTGCGGGTAAGTTGCCAATGACGGCTCGCTTGTCGCTCATGGCAATACCTCCCTCCAGGAATACTCTGAGAATGATTACTTATGCGAGATGGTATGCAAGAAACTGAAATAAAGGAAAAACTCTTAAACTCCCTACCTTTCGAAAATATATTCAAAAATATATGTATTTACATACATTTAATTCTATTCCACAAATTGAAAATCGTAACATATTAAGTGTTGAAGAACTGCTCAATCAAATTAAAATGACCAAGAAAAATCCTTCTCGATTCTTATGAACACTTCTTCAAATTTTAAATTCCAAGTTTCAAATTTCATTATTTCTATTAAATTCATAAAATATTTTTCCCTCAATAGGCTTTGCCGTATATTTTTACATTGAATCCTCTCCAATTATATATATATATACCTCCTACAAAATAGTATTCATCTAGGACAGCTAATAGAGACACTTCCTTCTGTTTAGAATAATTTCTTAGCAATATCTGTTTCTGCTATGATCCCTTTAAGTTAATTCCAATACTTGCTTCATATCTACATCTTTCAACAACCTATGGGAAAGCAGCTCCCAGACCCTATTAAATGGGAAACCAACTTCTTATAGCTAGCTTACAAAATGTTCAAAAACCACATAAGCAACACTTTTCAAAGGAGCTTGAGGGCCACTGGCGCGACCCAAGTGCTCGTACATCTAGCGCGTGTGTCTCTAAGCACAGCAGAAAGTATAAAAGGCATTATTCAACATGCTGACTAAATGTTTGCCATAACTCGAGCTTGAAGGCTGCTATTACTAAAATGAAATTTTAGGTTAAGATGAATAGGAAAACCCCCGGCAATCACCTGCCAATCAGCATTTGGAGACGTCTTACAGGCCTTGGCAATTATTAAAAGGTAAATTCTCTGAATGGAGTTTAACTAGGTAATTTGAGAGGAGTTTAGACCACCACTCCAAGCCCCCGCATCATACACTAAAATAGGTTCTATAACAGATAAGTATCATAATTTATAATTTTTATAATTTAAATCCCCGAAGGAAACCGTATTTAAATTTATTGAGATATTATAAATTTTTCTTAAGATAGTTTATAGATACCAGGAGAGCCAGCAGTAAATCAGAATATCTAAATATTTATAAAATTTACAAATTTTAATGCATAAATTGTTTAGTTTGAAAAAAGAATTTCGACTAAAGATGTCGCCACCACGAACTCCCTTGTTAGGGATTGATGGACAGATAAGTACTAAACACAATAGAAGCGGTTCTTTCAATCGAAATCTCCAACATTAGCCGTTCCAGATACTCAGCAATAAGATTAATTAAAATATTTGAGATAGATATCTTCTAGAATTTTCGAGGAAAATAACCACCTGATCATCCCCAAAAGTTTGAGCTAAAAATGTTTCGCAATTAATATCCAAAATATTGGAATTTATATTTAAAATATAAATTCCAAAGAGAGGATGGAAGCACTGAACTCTGAAGACAGCCTTGGGCAATTAGATGTTTTATC
>BMAW01023693.1:1379239-1422153 GCA_019974015.1 Nephila pilipes | reverse complement strand
TGGAATAATTTTCAGTGACTACCTTGAAAAAGGAAGGACCATCAACAACGACTATTACATAGCGTTATTGGACCGTTAGAAGGACGAAATCGCCAAAAAACGGCCGCATTTGAAGAAAAAGAAAGTGCTGCTTCACCAAGACAATGCACCGTGTCACAAGTTAGTGAAAACGATGGCAAAAATCCATGAACTGGGCTTCGAATTTCTTCCTCATCCACCGTATTCTCCAGATCTGCCCCCAGCGACTATTTCCTGTTCTCAGATCTTAAAAGAATGCTCGCTGGGAAGAAATTTTCGTCGAATGAAGAGGTGATCGCCGAAACTGAGGCCTGTTTTGAAGCAAAGGACAAATCGTACTACAAAAATGGTATGGAAAAGTTGGAGGGTCGCTATAATCAGTGTATCACCCTTGAAGGGAATTAAGTTGAAAAAAAAAAAAAAAACTAATTTTGCCAAAAAAATATGTTTTACTATGATAGGCCGGGGACTTTTCAATTGACCTGTTAAGTTAAATGTATACAAAGATTGAAAAATTTCACTTAAAGATTGGGAAAATTAGAAAAAATATGTTTCCAAATTCTACAGTCGAAAAATTCAAAGCCAGAAACCTTCTCACCACGAGATTTGTAAGGACCAATTATACCACTTCGGTGGAAACCACCGGAGAAGCCGTAGATTCTTCAAAAGTTAAATCAAAGGTTTCATTGGACTTTGAGAAAAGAGAATGTATTAAAAATTCATTTTTCTGCTGAGAACTATGAGACGACCTCGAATTACGACCTCAAAGGGTCAAAAAAAAAAAAAAAAAAAAAGAAAAAAAGGGACAAGTCGAAAGCAATCTTGAACTTCAGGGCGAAGTTTTCGTTACTGATGGTGCAAAAGGATCCCAGGTCCCATATTTAGAAGAGTTCGGCTTCAGAATCATGCTTCAAGAATTTTTTATTTATGTAAAGATCTTTCTTTTTTTATATTGTATTTTTAGCTCATCAATTTCTTCAGGTGGAAAATTATTTTTGATAAGATAAATTATTTTCATTTTTAAGAGCATTAACTTTATTCCTGAAATTTTTTAAATTATTGTTCGACCAAAAGCAAACTGGAAGAGCAAGAACCCGTCCCATACGAAAGGATTTGAATGTGGAAGACCGAGTGGTTGAAAACAATTAAATTGCAAAATCATCCAGCTGTGAACAGAATTCTGAACTAATTCAACTGTTTGAATAATCTTAGGGTAGGATTTTTTTAAAAAAATTCTGAAATTTATTGAAACCTATTTAGTTTTTAAATACATTTGGATGTATTTAAATCACATCGCAGATGAACACCCACAAACCAGTGATCGCTCAGAGATTCTCGGTCCAGGGCCTCCCACCTATCCACTGAATAATGAATGCAATTAGAAATTCTCGGTTGCCCTTATCTGAATGAGCCACAAAAGTAAGGCCAAATTCTGGTACATTTAAGAAATTTAGATTATGTTGTAAGGCGAAATAGAGATCAGAAGATCCCACCTCCCGGGTATCAGTAAAGTCATAACTCCAGATGGGAGACTTCGCATTGAAGCCCCAAGTCAGGAGACAACTATGATTCGAAATTGTATAAGCAGAAAGTTCTTTTAACAGGATCTCAAAATCATCATGAGGAGGGAAATATAAATTTATTAACAAAATAAAAAAAAATTTAAATTGCAGTAAAACTGATCTGTTATATTGAAGAAAATTCGGGATAAAATAATTTATTAAAACAAACAGTGATACATATTTATTTTTAATGATAAATATTGAATTGAACCAGTGTGAGAGCTTAAAGAATTATTAAAGTTAAAGTAAGGATCTTGGATAAGCAGAAAGTGTGTCGGATCCGAGTTCCAAAGCGATCACAAAAGCCTAGAGATGCGCAGCCCGTATTCAGTTACAAAGTATTTTTTTGATCAGCCATGGGTGCGAAAAGAAACAAAAGAATTAATGACTGAAGTCAGCGTAGGAACAAACGAGAACATATTACAGACCAAAATCCGTATGATTAAAAATAGAAGTTCTTTGAATTTTCAATATGGGACAGATCTTGTTTCTTTATACACCCGTGATTAGAGTCAAGATTAGTTCCAAAACGCTAATTATTTGCATAACAGTTTATTCATCTCGCTGGGCATGTAGTTCTGTCATGAGACTCTATTGATCCACACCGGTAGCAAATTGGATCCTTTGAAGAATGGTTTTTAGAATGTCAAAATCCCCCACATTTCCTACACTACATGACCTTTATAAATAGTTCAAAAAGTGAAGGTATAGATGAGATAAATTCTTTATATTGTACTAAAATTTGTGGTCTACTGTTATCACCCAATGTGTACCTCGTTTGGCTTTAATTCGGAAGTAAATTTTTAAATTGTCATTGTTAAATCTTTCATTTTTCAGAATTAAACCCTTTTTTAGAGTCGGCGTAAAAAAATGTATCCAATTCCCAACAAAATAAATTGTAGAAATCTAGCTTTATGCCTCCTTGTATCATATTTTTTCAAGAATTCAACCCTCTGGAGTTCCGATTCTAGCAACTGCACCTCATCCTCGTCGACCGGATTGATAGCCAAGCCTCCTCGACTAATTTCGGCCGCGGTAGCCTAGTGGTCAAGGTCGTGGACTAGCGGCCGGTGGTTTTCGTTCAGTCGCGGTTTCGATCCTTGGCCGCCAAAGACCCGCCGTGTAGCCGGGGCTGATGCACGTTGAATCTGTTCGGGGCCCAAAGTCCTCCTTTTGGAGTGGTGTGGATGTTAGGAGAGGGGGATGCCAGCTCAGGTGTCGTCCTCGTCACTTGACCGTGGTTCAAAAATACGAGGTCCGTCGCCAATAGCCCTCGTGTTGCTTCTAGTGCGACGTTAATAAAAACTAAACTAAACTAAACCTTGACTAATTTCATTAATTTTGGTCAATTTAAGCGACGAATTCTTTTTAATGAGTCCTGAGGTTACTTTGTTTTTAACTGATTAAAAATTTTCATCAGTGGGAGGTCTAACAATCACGACCCTTTGGGGTTTAGGTTGTTGACAAGAAAGAGCTGAAATAGATGAAGGAGTTGCCAAGACCTGTGAATATGTCGGTTTGATGGAGGAAACAACCGATTTAAAAGCTTCCTTAACAATTTGAGTATAATCATGAAGCTCTCTGTTTGTCTTCTGTAGGTTTTGTGTATTATCTTTAATTTTTTTTTAAGGTTAGTAGTAAGAACATCAAAGCTTCTAATAATCAGCCATTTAGTTTTATGATTACTTCTATCTTTAAGCAAAATTTCATTTAATACCTTGATAAAAGAAGTGATATAACTATATATTTCTCTTCTTTTATTTTTAATTTATTATCTCCACTGCTTCACAGGACTATTTCAAAATTAATTAACTTTTCATTTAAAAATTTATATTCCTCGGTTGGCTGGATGGCTGGAACAAGCTCCATGAGTTGGCTGATTTCAAGGGAACTCGCCAGAGGATTTTCCATACCTTAATTTCCCTAACACAATGACATTACTAACAGTCTTATATTTAATTAATATCAAAAATAATAAGACACTTACGTGAAAGAATAATAATAAAAAAAACATTAAATGAAAGTAGGTGGATCTTTCAGAGGAAAGCAAAAAGTCAGTGCAAGAAAACAGCAAGCAGATGCTCGAACACTAGAACGCAGATTCTTGAGAAATCTGGCCGGAAACGCCAGCAGAGGCTCCGGTGAGAAAAAACAAACTTCACTGGAAGCAGGAGCAAGTAAAAACAACGACCGCGCTGCTCATTGGCAGAGTGGGACCTCGTAATTTTGAACCCAGGTCAAGTGACGAGGACGACACCTGAACTGTCCCTCTCTGTCCTAACATCCACACCAGTTGGAGGAGTTTGAGCCTCGATAGATTAAACATGCATCAACCCTGGCTACATGACAGGGATTTAGTGGTATCAAGGCTCGAACTCTCGACTTGAAAAAAACCACCGGCCACGAGTCCGTGATCATGACCATTAGGCTACCGCGGCCCCCCTTTATAATTGAAATGCGTATCAAGACGGCTCCAGGCCTGGCCAACCCACGGAACAAGGTCATCCAAGCAAAAATTAAAATTTTTATTGCATATAAATGTACCAAAGTTACATATTGTTAATTTTTATTGTACATAAATGTTACCATGAGTCATTCGTAACTCATCTCATTACGATACGGGAATATCTCAATACATTGACACTACTATCCTCACAATTTTTCATCTAGATTCTTGTTCAGAAACAATAACAAAGTTAAACTTTTTTAAAAAGTCCGCGAGTCGTTCTGTGAGAATGGACAATACACAATATATGCCTAACCAGCAAATCTACTAAAGAGTGTGGGAGTGCATTACTATACGCGGGGAGGAAATCCGAAATAACAGCAGCCAGTCTATCTACAGGAAGCCTAATCTATTTGACCCAGAAACATATGGTTCCGCCCAGACTGACTGCTCGGTGACTTTTTGATTGGTACCAATATAGCAATGTGTTGTAACTTCCGAAAGGTTTTTAAAATTATCCGTACAAATACGTTTAATTCAATAAAATATTAATTCACTTAATTTATATTAGAATGCTTTCGCATATAATTTATATTAGAATGCTTCGAATTTATATTAGAAGGATTAGCCGCTTCCTACGACTGGAGAGGTAAAAGTAGTAGTTCTTTTTAACGTGAGAGGAATTTGAATTGGCGTTGAAAGAGCCAGAAAAATTGAAAAAGGCGATGAATTGAATTCTTCACAAACACACACACAAGCATACACTATACAATGTGGCCTGCTGGAATTAAATGCGTTTTCAAAGCAATCTTCCAAGTCTTTTAGGTTGGACAGGCCTGTTCTAGGCAGGGGGAGCTGTAAAATGTATTGAAACAATTTGTATGAAGATGAGGAACTAATAGAACGTCCCCTTTTCTTTTGCAGAAGGTGTATAGCCAGTCCATGACCCTGCATGAGGTGTCTGGGGTGTTCTACATCCTCCTGGTATTCGCCGTCACATCTGTGGGAGCCGCCTTCGTCGAACATTTCGTCTCCAGCAACCGACTCTCCCTCAAGTGATGCTTACATACTGTACTATTAAGAGAAAAACTTTTTGACTAATTAAATGTCTCAGGACGTGAGTTTTATTGGAACCATTAGAAGGAAAAGCAAGTTCAGGTCCACCTCATCACTAATAGAGGAACAAATCCTGGGTGAAAAACCATTTGTACTGATTTCATTGGACAAGGAGCCTCGCCATTTTTATGTCACCCGATCTAAAAATTACAAATAAATCAAATGATGTTTTAAAGCGATGTATAAGAAAGTGGAATGAATTTAATAAATGCTTGATTCCTATCCCTTTTTCTGAATAATTGTGTTAATGCGGGGCGCATTAGTAGGAAAAAGGCGTTCGTTTGTCTTAAATAATACTCGGCCAATGAAATACTCTGATGAGTATTTCTTTTGAAAATGGGCAATTCACGAACATCAGAGATAAAAGACTCAAAAAGCATGTCAAATATCGAGGATACATTTTGTAAATTGTAAGTAAACAATTTTCAGTAAATACATATCTTTTCTTTCAGCTTGAAGTATGTTATTCTTCACATTAAGAACTGGTAAAGCAAGAAAATAAATTGAAATGCCATTTTGTAAAACCCTCCCACACTGTTCTGATTTAAACGAAGGATTTTGCTCTCTTCCTTCTACAACCAGTCTTAAGTTGAACAAGATTTTAGCAGGAATACTTACTTTCATAGCTTATTAAGTTTTTCAAAAAACAAAGCAATTAATAATTTTGTGAGAAAATCAGCGGGAAGATGTAAAATGATTGTTTCAAATTTATGGATCTTCCAAAAGGCCTCAAATTTCCTTTGGTCAGTTTTATTGGCGCCATATTTAGCCAAGATGCACCAAACATTCGTTAGATAACGAGTATCTATGACATGAGCTAAATATATGGAAAAAAGAAAGATAAGGGGAAGAGGGTCAAAAGCAAATGGCTTGTTTTATTAGCGTCGCACACAGAAGTAAACAAAAGGGCTATTGGTGATGGACCTCGTCATTTAGAGCCTTGGTCAAGTGACGACATCTAAACTGGTACCTCCGTTTCCTAACTCCGCCAAAGGGAGGACTTGGAGCCACGACAAATTTAACATGCATTAGTCCTATCCTACCCCGCGTGTCTTTAGTGACACCAGGGCTCCAATCCATGAGAGGGAAGCAGCGACGGCTGCGAGTTCGCGATAATGACTGCTAGGGTATTATGGCCACTAAGGTCAACAGCAAAAGAGGATCACTGGAACATCCCAGGGATACGTTACCCGTGTTCACCAAAGATTGTAAGTTCGGCAAAAGGAAATGTGATTCAGACACCTCAGGAGGAGGAATGCTGAAAAACCCCTTTTCATTTAACAAATGAGGAGCCAAACCTTTGAAAGAGCCAAATTTCTCTTGAAAAATTGACAATTTGTTTCCTCTTCCAAAACTTATTCCTTTTAAGCGATTTTCTTTCTTGCTATTAATTTTGGGAATATTTCTCTCACGCCAATACAAAAACGCCATATTTCTTTAACCTTCATACATTCGTCAAAAAAAAAAAAAAAAAAAAAAAAAAGGAGGGGGAGGGCACTCTTAAACCTTAGCATTTCTCGTGGCATCAGGACAATGTTGGTAAAAATGTTATTGACGAGTAGGGAACTGATGGTGTAAGTGGATTGATTTTAGCATAGTTAATTAACTTTTAAACAGAATTTGGTCTTTGCAGAATCTAACTTTTTGAAGAAGAGCTGAGTAGAGAATAGCGAAGTAAATGGTCCATATTCCAAACTTCCTTATATATATATATATATATATATATATATATATTCTATTTTTAAACACCGCGTTTTTCGATTTTAGGACATTCATGTCGCGAATTAAAAATAGATATTTGAAACAGTAATATTTTCATTTGCGAAACTAAATTATCGCGTATGAAAAGGTAATATACCAGTGCTTTTAAAATTGAAGATGTCCATCCCAAATGGGATCGCGAAAGTTTAATTTAGTCACATGAGTTTTAAGAGACATATATTAGTCGCTATTCTATTTACTATCTAATTTAACAAATTATTCAAAATTAAGCATTCAGTTTCAAAATGCTATATTTTCATAAATAAGCGACACATAACGGTAAGTAATACATGGATGTAAAGGGAAATTATGGAAGTATTTTTTACAAGTGTTCGAAATAACTTTCTTTAATTACATTTATATCAATTCGATTTGCAAATTACAGCCAGACAGTTGTAAAGTGTCAGGGGTAATTGATTGTACAGCAGCAGTAATTCATTGTTAAAGTTCACAATATCCGGTTGCTCATAGAGGCTCCCTTAGGGAGAGTTGTAACTGCCTCCTCGAATGATGACTCAGATATGTTTGAAATCGAGAGTGAATCTTTTTCTCCGTTTAAATGTTGTATTGTGTATCTCAGTAATAAATAACAAAATTGAAAAGTTCTATACAAAGTTTTGCGAAGAACAGATTTAGCCACCTAAGGAGCGCTTTTATTTTTATAATTATTATTAAATTACTCAAATATAAAAATGAAAGTAAACGATGAAATATCGAGAAATGGACCTATTAAACTTTACCGATATTTCAATTAAAGGTAATGATAAATTATTAAATAAAACATATTTAAGCTAAATGTAATTAAAATTAAAGCAAACGAAAAATTATTAAATTGAACATTATATCAGCTACATGTAATTAAAATTAAAGCAAACGATAAATTATTAAAATGAATATATTTAATCAAATGTAATTAAAATAGAAGCAAACGATAAAAAATTGGAAAGTGATCTGGTACACCAAAAGTGATCCATCTAAAACAATAGCCTCTTAAATAGCAAATAAATAAATCAATAAAAAAATTGACCAAAAACATTCCAAGAAGGAAGCCCAACTTTTTTTTTTTTAAAAAAAAACATAGTTTGAAATTCTTGAGGGAAAAAAAAAAAGTCTGCATTACTGCTGTTCTAAAATTCTGAATGTTATTCATTTTCAGTCATATCTTGATTCCAGCTTACATATGATTTAAGGTAATACAAAAATCGATAAGTAAATAAAATACTTAATTTTTATATTTGTTTCATTTCAATCCAAAAATTGGGGAAAATTTATTACGATATATTTTTGAAAATTGAGTTCATTCGTGGTGAAAGCAGGTATCAGACATATATAAGATATATTTTATTCCAATCCAATAAAAAAATTCAGAACAAATTTATTAGGATTTATTTTTGAAAATTCAGTTTGTTACTGGTGAAAAAAGACATCAAAAATATAAACACAAACAAGAACAAATTTTGGAAAGTGGTCAGGTATGACATTTTTGAGTTAACTAAACCAATAGCCCCTTGGATGGCTAATTAATTTAATGATGCCAAGAAAGTCTCATGGATTATTTCAACCGATAATTTGAAAAGCCGCCTGTCTGACTAAGTGAAATTTCCATTATTCAAAATTGCGAATTTAAGTTTACACATTTTTTGGTGCCGAAACCCGGAACCATGCCTTTAGATAATTAGTTTTAGCGAACTGATTATTTATATAGTTAGCGAACTGTTTAAATTACCAGACATTTTGATAAATAGCGAATTGAATATATTTATCTGCGAATCTGAGTAATTTAAATTAGTTAGAATCAATATGGAAATTTTGAAAAGAGCTAGAAGTACTGTCAGAAAAGCGGCAGCACTGATACTATTGAGTCTATAGAAATTGAATTAAATAAAGATAAATCGGTTGAGACAACTAAGGTATTATTAGCGAAACTTATGGCTAAAATGAAGATTTGTCGAAATACGATAGAGATTTGCTAAATTTATGTAAACTTGAAGAAAATGAAAAGAGAGGAAATTGAAAAACAGCAGACATATAAAGACAATATTATTACGTAGAAAATACGTGCAAATAAAATTCTAAAAAGTAATGAAAACGAAACTTAACTAATTGAAAATAATTCGATATAAAAACCAACGTTTTTATATGGTGGCAAAGTTTATTAAAGAAAATTATTGAAATATTAGTTAAAACTGTTCGTTATTTTTAACTTTAAAATTTACTTAAAAAGAGACATTTGTGAGCGTATTAAAAAATTCATAATACTCATAAAATCAAAACATGCATTTGAAAGTTTATAAATCATTCTGTTAAAAAAAAAATGGGAACCAGAATTCAGAAAAAATTATTGTGATAAGACATGGCGCCAAATATTGGAAACTTTCTTTCTTGCGAATGATTGCTGACTAAAAGTCAGCAACCCTTACTATCTCGGAGATGGTATCTCCTCTTTGTGAGTACAAAAGTTTTACGATACCTCATGTAGCGTGGGGAGTGCCCGGTGTTCCCAGAGGAAGAAAGAAATTTTTTCCTCAATCCTAAATGCGCCGAGGGGAAAGAATATTTTGACTTATTAAAATTATTGAAATATTAGTTAAAACTTGTCGCAAACGACTAAATATTGCATTGTTAGGTGAGTACGAGCGATTCCCAAAATTTCAAAGCTCTAGCTTGATGGGAAGTTGGTTAAATTAACGATCGAAAATTTGATGACACACTCACTCACACACACCAAGTGAAATTCAGAAAAACGTTTTAATAATTAAAGCTCAATATATTTTTTCCATTGTCTGAATACAAAAATGCTAAAGTGATATGTATAAAAATACAAGAAATTATTTTTTTTTTAATTTGAATAAAAAAAACACAACTATGATTCTTGAAAAGTAAACATTAACATATAAAAATGATCCATATTGCTCATTTATCTTGTATAATTGATCTATTAGACTTATACAAGATAAAAAATTCGAAATAAAAACCAACGTTTTTATATGGTAGCAAAGTTTATTAAAATATTAGTTAAAACTGGTCTCAAATATCTAAATATTGCATTGTTAGGCAAATAAGAACGGTTCCCAAAATTTCAGAGCTCTAGCTTGATGGGAAGTTGGTTAAATTAACAATAGACAATTTGATGACACACTGATACACATGCATACAGACACACACCAAGTGAAATACATAACAACGTTAAAACTAACTAAAATTAATTAATCCGGTAAATTAAATGGTTGGAATACAGTTTAGTCAAACCACTCTAGGAGACAGGAATTATTTGGCGGTATTTTGCCAAATGTTGTTAAATTGGTCCGCAAACTAACAACGAGTATCAACAAAAAAAAAAAAAAAAAATCGCCGTTTGGCAATTATTCAAATTGCTGCAAATGATTGGGCTAAAGTGCATTATTTTAAAAAAAATATGAGTTAAAACTTGTCGCAAACGTCTAAATATTGCATTGTTAGGCGAGTACGAACGATTCCCAAAATTTCAAAGCTCTAGCTTGATGGGAAGTTGGTTAAATTAACGATCGAAAATTTGATGACACACACACTCACACACACATACCAAGTGAAATTCAGAAAAACGTTGTAAAATTAAAGCAAATAATATATTATTAAATGTAATTTTTTTAGCTAAATGTAATTAAAATTGAAGCAAAGGATAAAAACTTGAAAAATGATCTGTTACGCGAAAAGTGATCCAACTGAAACAATAGCCCCTTAGATGGCTAAAAACGAATATGTTTGAGATCAGAAATGAACATGTTAAATCGCAGCGAAGCTCCCTCTTTTGAAGTTACCTCATTGCGATGGAAATATATTAAAATTTAATGACTTTTTTTCTCCATTTGTAGAAGCTATCCACAAAAATTCGAATCTTAGTAATGTTGAAAAAAAAGACCTCAAATCGCACCTAACCAATGAAGCGGAAGTAGCTATACGCGGTTTAGCTTTGAGCTCTGAGAACTATGAAGTTGCATTAATAATACAAAAAGAGAAAAATTTGGTCGAAAGGATATCATTATAGGAAAAGAAATTAAATACAATTCTTTCGATAAACCCAACCAAAAATACAGAAAATTCAAGAAAAATAAATTTGAATAAAATGGAAAAGCTAAATTTAATTCGAAAATTCTATCCACATCTGCATTTGTCGTTGATGTGAAAAATTGCATTTTTTGCGTAAAGCTCGGAAATGATCACGATTCTAATTCCTGTCCTTTCCAAACCACACCGCGCAAGGCTTCCCTTAGATAAAACGGATTTTGTAATTTATGTCTTTCAAAGGGACACGTTTGTAAAAAATGCTAATGGAAAAATGTATGCCAAACTTGCAAACGCTGATATAGTTAATTAATACGCGAAGGTTTAGTTTCCCCCCCTTCCTTCACTCAAGACAGAGAATGGCGTAGAAAATTCCCAGTGTGTTATGACCTGTGAAGTGGAGTCGGGTAATAACGCGGATGATTGCGAAATATTACTCGAAAAATGTTCAGCTGTTATATTAGGCGATTCTCAAAATAAAACCATTGCTGTTATATTAGATTCAAGACATGTATAAAGAGTGCAAATGTCACAGAAAATTGTAGTTAAATTGTTAGTGTTTTGTTTGATGTACTCGTAATTTCATTATTCGAATATTGTACTTTAGTATTATAATTATTGTGAAATTTGGATTATTTGGATCATTCGGGGGAGGGGTGTGTGTGGAGAATGTTGAAGCTAGAGATTGGTTTGGGTTTTATTAGCGTCGCACTAGAAGCAACACGAGGACTATTGTTGAAGCTAGAGAATAGAAGGCGCTGCGGGCCATACGAGAGGCTCCCTTAGGGAATTGTCTCCTCGAGTGATGACCCAGATATGTCTGAAATCGAGAAGCGAATCTCATTCTCATGTTTAAATGTTGTGCATCTCACAGAAAATTAATTAAATGATGCAAAGAAAGTCTCGTGGATTATTTCAACCAATGATTTGAAAAGTCGCCTGTCTGACAAGTAAGCGAAATTTCCAATATTCTAAATTGTGAACAGGGACGTCTTAAGACTTCTTGAGGCCCTGAGCCCTTAAGAAAAAATAGGCCCCACCTGTGACCCTTTTATCTAATTTGGTGTATATACAAGTACAGATTTATAAAAACAATCCACAGTAAAATGAGGTTTTATGTAAAAATTCGTTTTCTACATTTTAAATTTGGAAAATCATTTTAGTTAGTTCTTCAAAATCAATTGTTAATAATATTTCATTTTAATACTCATCAAACTTAAATTATTCAAACGCGATTGAGTCATACGATTTCTCAATTCATTTTTGACCAGTTTGAGTTTTAAAAATGGACGCTCATCACTCGCGTTAGGACAAGAATATTCTCATTATTATTTGGGTAACATCTTAAATATTGTTTCATTATACTTGTATGTAAAGAGTGTATTGATTCCAATTCCAGTCCCCTCATCCAACAACTGCTCTTCATCTCCATCAGAAGAATTGTGGCCGCGGTAGGCTAGTGGTCAAGGTTTCGGATTCGTGGCAAGTGGTTTTCGTACAGTCACGGGTTCGAGCCTGGGCCGCTAAAGTCCCACCGTGTAGCCGGAGCTGATGCACGTTAAATCTGTTGGGACCCAAAGTCCTCCCGTTGGCGTGGTGGGGAACTTAGAAGAGGGAGTTGCCAGCTCAGGTATCGTCCTAGTCACATGAACGAGGTTCAAAGTTAAGAGGTCCATTGCCAGTATCCATTTTGTTGCTTCTAGTACGACGTTAATAAAAACTAAACCATTTGTAGAATTATATTTTTTATTAAACTTTCTCTTTTCCATTTCTTCTCTTTGCTTTTTCTTCAGCTTTTCGCTATCAATGATCATATATGACTTGAAATGTTGACATTCCAGTTCCTCTCCATTTATGTCTTTATCGTAAAATTTTCATATTTTCTCGCATACTATTTTAATTTCTGTCTCATCTAAATTAGAAATATTTTCAAAAAATCCAAACATTTCAAAAAGCTCCTCATATTTTTTACTATGCGTTTGTATATTGTAAATTTGCGAGTCGATTATTGGTAAAAAGGTTTCTATTTTAAATTTCTGGCTGTGCCTGTTTTCAAACGTTGTGTAGATGTCTCTATTTCCTAAAACGAAAATTACCTTAACACGGCGTTGTCTTACACGTTTGTGAACACTTTGATACTCCTTTATAAAGGATACTTCTTTGACTTTTGACTCATAATAGTCAAAAGAGTCTCTTTTGGTTTATATATATATATATATGTCATTAACGATTTTAATAATTTTAAAACTTTCGAGAAATATATATATTTACTCTGGAGAAATAGATTTACTTTTTCAATATGTGTCAAAAAGTCAATCCAAAGGATAGTTTTAAGAAAAGTAGCTTCTTTAATTAATTAATTTTAATTTTTTAGCAGAAAGTTGAGTATCTGCTGCTTGTAATTCATCATTAATTAAGCATCCATGCTCATGAAAATACTGAAAAATACATGAAAACATTTTTATGAAATCGACAACCGGTGAAACATTTTTTTTTTTTTTTTTTGCTCTTTCGAATTCATTTTATTCCATGCAATTAAATACAATACCCTAGATGTAAATAGAAAAATACGAAACTCCATAGGATTAACATTACGCTCGGGATTCCTTGGTGTCGTGTCGATGGGAGCCTTAAAGATTTTATATCAATAATAACTGGAGTACCCATTTTCCGAATGAGTGAAGTTTTAAAATAAAATCATCAGTTATTAAAAATAAATGACCAGTAAAATTTAAAATAAATAACCAATTATAGCTTAGAATCCACTTTTAAACCTGTACGAGATGACGTACAGAAAAATTATGAATAATTTAGTAAATGATGGCTCCCTTTTTATTAATATCCTAAAAATAATTAAGAGGTTTTTTAAAACAACACACATAAACAAATTTTGGGGACGAGTTATTCGAAAAAGAATCGTTATTTTGCTACTAAAAATAAATAAATAAATACACTGTTTTAAAAATCACTAAGCACATAACTATACACATAACTCTGTGTAACATTTCGCTTTTCTTTTTATTTCCTTTTCTTTTTGTTCTTTTCAAGGAAAAAAAAAAAAGAAAACTCTCTCACAAGTTCGTAAATAAAAAATGAATAAAATTAAAGTATTTTTAATAAATTTCAATTTTTGTAGAAAAATCTGATTAACTGATAAAACATACACACGCAAATAAAATATTTCTAGTGAGGGTTCTTATACCCTAAAAATCTCTTATTTTGTACTGTGTTGGACGAGAATTTCTCCATTTTTAATATTTACTTTTAAGACTGAATTACTCTTACTGCAATCAGTTGTAATGTAATATATTCGTTTTTTAAATGTTCTTTTTTTTATTTGGGTTTCAATAATAATAAAAAGGACTGTCATTTGAATTTTTAACCGAGTAAAATAACACTTTCCATATCAGAAGCAAATAAAAATATTTCTTTGAATCACAATACACATCGGAAATTCTTTTGGAAGATCGTAGTGCATTCAAAATGGAAGAAGCGCGCTTTTATGCATATTAATCAATATAAAAATATTCTAAAGAGTCTATTGAAATATTTATATATAATTTTATAAACATTTAAGAGATTATTTATGTTGTTCAGAGGGAGAGAGAAGAAAGTTTACAAAAAAAGAGCAGAATTTTTTTAAAACAAGATATTAATTTAAGATATTAATTATAAGATATTAATTTAATAACTCTCTCAATAAGAAAAGCAAATACAATTACATATTATTTTACTTTTTTAATGCGATATAAATATTTGTATATTATCATAAATCTCAAATACAATTCAAAAATAAAAACATAACTACCTTTTACTGTTTCAAAGAAATTAAATTTAAAGGAAAGAATTGACGATTTAGAACCGTAGACCACTTGTTTTTTCGAGAAAGTGTGATTTCCTTCGGTGTCATTTCAATCCTCTTTTTATTAGCCCTGACACCTGTCATAAAATAGGGAAATTGTTTTTGTCACTTCTGTTGGGGCTTAAGTGTATCTCTTGTCCATTCATGAGCGATCCTTAACTCATGTGTGCAAATAAATAAGAAATCGCTGGAAAGAGTGTCTGTTATATCTGTGACTTTTCTTCCAACAGCAGCATTTTTATCAATAAATCGGATACATCTCGCTTTAGAAATAAAATTATTATTTTCCGTGATTCTCAGCAAACGTTGTTAATAGAAACATTTCATATAGAAGTACCTGTCAAATGTCCAGGAATAACATTTGACAACTAAAATTATTCTGATCATGATCTCATTGAGACTGAGTAGTGAATGAGACGAGGCCCCCCTCAAAGGCGAGGCCCTGGGCCTGGGCCCATGCCTTAAGACGTCCCTGATTGTGAATATTCTAGTGTTAGTTTACACATGGGATATCAGAAGATTAGCGTATGGGAATCACATATCAGGAGACTAAAGAGGCTAGCTATTTCCAACATTAAGTTATTTGGTCCAGAGCGACCGATCCAACCGCGAGGTAGCTCATTGAAAACTTTTAAAACAGATTCCTGTAGAACACACGCGGGCCACCTATTTTTCACAATTTAAAACTTCCACAGTTTTCCTTTGAATTCATGTATTAATTATTATTATGTGTAGTTTATTTCTGATTGGTTGGTTTTATTAAAATCGCATTAGAAGTAATTCGATGGCTATTGGCGACGGATCTGGTAATTTTGAGCCTCGGTCAAATGATGAGATCAACACTTGATCTAGCTTCCCCTCTCCTAACTTCCACACCACGGGAGAATTTTGGGCCTCGACAGATTTAACGTGCATCAGCCCGGCTACACGGCGGGTCTTATGTGGCATCATGGCTCGATTAGTTTAGTTTTTATTAATGTCGCACTAGAAGCAACACGAGGGCTATTGACAACGGACCTCTTAATTTTGAGTCACGGTCAAGTGACGAGGACAACACCTGAGCTGGCACCCCCTCTCCTAACATCCACACCACACCAACAGGAGGACTTTGGCCCCGACATATTTAACGTGCATCAACCTCGGCTACACGGCGGCATCGTGGCTCGAACCCGCCAGCCAATTCCGCGACCATGACCACTAGCCTACTGCGGCCACCATTTATTTCTGAAAACATGGGAGTTTTGAAATCGGATGATTCATTCTGAATAACCTTGTTAAACAATTTCTGTTCAGCGCAGTTATAAGATAATAAAAGCTGAGTTCAGCTGTGATATTAAAACAATGCCACAAAGCGCATTATTACAGTCGTTTCTATTTCAGTATATTCCGGAATCAAATTACGACTGTAAAAACGCAATACGTTGATGTCTTGCGCCAACCAGTCTCGACGTGACTATTGTGAAAATGCTTTTAGTTTCAGTTTTTTCTGTTTCGTCACAAAAGTGTGAACATACAAGAACACACCATTGTATTTATCATTTTATTCAACCAAGGTTGGTATTTATTTCAATAATTATAAAAAGTTAATTTGTTTGAAGATATAATTCTTGTTGTCCATAGATAAAAAAGAAATGTTAAGTATAATTCATTTTAATTAAGCAAAATTTTTTTTTATTAAAATTAAATAAATCAGATTTCTTAAGAAAAAATCTCGAACGAATACGAACGCTTTAATTTTAAAATTAATAAATGAGATTTTTGATTAATTTTAAAATTAAAACGTTCGTATTCGTTCGAAATTTTTAAGCGTCGGAATGAAGATGCAAGAAAGACTAAAAAGTTTAAGAACCACTACATCACGTCATAAAAATGCTCTAAAAAGTGTTTCGAAAAAATTCTCAACGGAGAAAAATTTTTTGTGTAAGACTAGTGTTAGTCATTTAAGTTAGCCTTATATTGTGTTTCCTCTCCTTTTTACACCTACGGACCGGCGAAAATAGAATGAATATGCGGATCACAATATATATATATACATAAGTATTTGTCTTATGTCATACAAATATAATTTTTAGTTTAATGCAACATATTTGCTGCTGCCTATTTTTTTTTTTTTAATAAATTTAATATGTGTAGCTGCAGGTTTGTTTCTGTGAGACGAAGCACTGCATTAACATCCAATTTATTTCTTTATTTGGATTTCATTAATGAAAAATTGTTTTCTCTTAACCCTAAATTCATAAACATGCATGGGAGATACACTATCCATTAACAATCTCGTCTCTCAGACTATAATCCGTAACTTTGTAATAGGAGCTTCAAGGTCACAGATCCTCCCCCTGCCATCTATAACTATGACAACAATAATTGTGAATGGAATAGTTTTTTTTTTTTCACACAGCGTTTTATTTTCATAAACAGACTTCTAATGAATACGAAATTGAGTTTCACGATCATCGTTAGTTGCTTTTTTTTTTTTTAAGTCTGCATCATTCAAATATTTGTTTAAAATCTGAATAACATTTTATAAATATCGTTAACATGTAATTAAAAACATTTAATTTTCTTACACCTTAATATAACGGAACTAAATAACTCATAGGAACTTTCTAAAATTAAATAAATTTGAATACACATAGGCATTATATTAATACTTTATAAGGATGTGTTTTAATAATTCATATACTTTCATTAAAAAAAATTTTGAAAAAAAGAAACGCGTCACTTACAGATATTTAAAAGAGACTTTACGCTTAACATAAATCATGTCCTAACACAAAGGAATTCAGACCTCAAATGAAGTGCTGAAAATAAATGCAATGGCGATAGTACGCAAGTCGCTACCACGGTAACCAATGGATAAATTAAATTGAGCGACCTCGACAAGCCTATTCTTAAGTAACAGACTTTAACAAATTATATTGATGATTTTTGCTTTATAGAATAAAAGGAGCAATAAAACACACTTTAAATCTGAAGTTTTTTTATAACTCATTAATTTTCTAAAATGAAAATTAATACCGTCATGTTTACAGTGACAGGGTTTATTGAAATGATCCATACCCTTGTTTGTTTATGTCCTTTTATGTTTGCTTTTAACATGTTAAGAGAAAAAATTAAACAGTTACACCATTTTCAAAAAATAGTCTAACAAACGAATAATAATAATTCATATTTACTTTGATTAACACTCAACTTCATGAAGTAATTACAGTTTCAAATAATCACACCCGTTCTACAATCGCAACATTCTTCATTAAGGTCTATAGGACGATCTATTCACTCTTCTATAGGACGATCTATTCACAGTAATTCAAATAGCGTAAGTGCAATCTGACATGCGATAGGCGCAATACTAATTATCTAATTAACATTCTAGAAAGGTACTTAGAAGTTCGTCTATCTCTTTCACTATAAAAGTTACAAGGGTTAACATATTTTGTGCCATCTGTGAAACAAATGTTTATGAATCTAGAGTTAAACAGGAAGTTAAAACTTCAGAAGATACGAAGATCTAGTGCACATGAATTTACAGCTTCCAAAAAAGGATTATTAATCCCAAAATTATCTTAGTGAGGATCTTTAGTTTCAGAGAAATAATGATTGAAATTGGTTTAAATGTCGTTTTGCAACTAAATGTTGGTTCATTATGCTGAATATGATCTAATGATGTCAGCAGAAATCAAGAATATTCCAAAAAGTGGAAACATTTACTTCTCTTGTATGCAACTATCCCAAAGAGTTAGTTTATTTTTAAGTGTCTCTAATTTATTTCAAAATGTAAAAATATTCTTACAAAATCCCTGAAGAGAAATCTTAAGTTAAGAAGGCCAAACATGTTGACAAAATACACTCCTCATTCAACAAATTATCCACTAGTTCTGATTTTTGCTGTTGTAGGAATTGCTTCACTTCTCTCCTCAAATCGAAAAGTTCAAGAATCTTTACTCTAGATAACCACTCGCTTGTATGTGTATGTGGATCGAGTAAAAGATGGTTTGAATCCATACTCTCAAACAAAGCCATAAATAACATGGAATCCATAGATCGACAACAAATTTTGTTAATTATCTTCACTGCATCATTTTCAATATATTTCATTCTGAAGAAATCTACTCTGTTATATGTTCCCGGTAGATCACGCAATGAGTGAAGAAAACTTCTGGGTGTGTGACTATTTATAAATCCTTTCTAATACACGACACAGAGATTTACTTTTTGTTTCCAAATTTGAGAATAAGGAAAAATTGTGATTTACATTTCTTTTTATATGATTTTTCTCATCACATAAAATTCAAAGTTATTCAACCTAAAATTTAAGTTTAAATAATGTTGACTTGCTTTTGAATGTTTAAAAATGACTGTTACTTCCACTAATAAGGAAAAAAATGATTTATTATCATGATAATTTTACAGGATGACATTTTTTTTACAATTCTGTTTTTATACTCTCCGCTTCTGTGTGCTGATGTACAGAACTGAAAAGGAAAAGAAAAAAAATCAATTCATTCATACTCAACTGTGATATTTGAAAGAAATTCACATTTTTTTTTTTTTTTTTTTGCATTCTTACTGCTTATAAACTGCCACTGATTTCATAGGCAGACAAATATATATTAATCACTGGATATTCAGATAATATATATTGATTAAATAAAAATTCTGAAATACCATACAGCAAGAAGCAAAAAATACCAGACATAGGAATGAGGATGCAAAATTTATATTTAATAAAAAATTTAATAATCTTAATTTTACAGTAAATGATGCATAATTTAAAAAAGAAAAGATACTTAAATAATTGAAAAACTCTTTGTAGAAAATGAAAACATTTTTTTCCTCAGTTTTTTCTGAGAAATTTAATTATTTTTTTTTTACCTTTTCCTTTTTAAGAAGAAAATCATATGTATATAAATTTTAATACATTTTTTTTTTACTTAAAAAATTAGAATATATAAAATGTATTTTTTTCCTCTTGATGAATATTTCTTCAGAACAACACTTGGAGTTTCTTTTCAACCAATACAATTTCATTCTAGAATTTTAAAAATATCTTGAATTACACAGGGTGCAGCAAAAAAAAAACCGGACAAACAATTTTTAATATAACTTTATTAAAAATAAATAAATAAAATATAACTAATAATAAGTGTAGACTTTTACTAATAAATAAATTTAATTGATTTCAAAGTGGCTGTGTTTTGCAGTGATGCAGAGGCGCAAATGCTTATTGAAAATTTCTGCAATGGGCCACAAGTCTTCTGCCTTTAATCTAGGCATTCCTACCAAAGCAACTGCTTTAGAGAGTCCAAACTTTTGCGTGGTTTAGTGCAGTCCCTAGATTCCAAAATGGACCATGCACTGTAATCCATTGGATCAAGATAAGGAGAGTAGACTGGCATTATGCAGATGATATCATGTCCAGAAAATGCACCTTGCACCACTGTTGTGTCTTTTTAGTGTTGTGAGCTGGTGTGGAGTCTTGTTGAAAAGGTCAGTTTACATTGTCGAAGTTCTTTTTAGCCCATAGAAGTGCAACTTTTAGAATGCCCCATTGGTGCACTTTTTGATGAATTTTAACACCCAAGAGAAACAGAGGTGTTTTGGCACTTACGCGAATTCTGCTCCAGACCATGGCCGATTTTGGATACTGGCAATGTTCAACAATTGCCAAGGTACTTGGAGCATCTACAAACCAGATCCTATCATTCTGGGAGTTATGAACTTGTTGGACAGTAAAGAGCTTCTACCTAGTGAAAAGGAATCTTTCCCAGTACTGATTTGTGATCCATCTCAAAAGTTTTCAGGATCTTTGAAGCTGCAGGCGTTTGTTTTCTTCAATGAGAAGCTGAACTTTTTGTGACTTGTATTCAGTCCAAGCTCTGTTTTTGCCATTCCCCAAACCGATTGGTCACTTATTTCCATGTCGTGAGCGGTTTTTCTCTTGTAAACCCTCGGATTTCTTTGAACTTGCTTTTTGATGACCTAGCAATTTTTAGAAGAGAGTTCACAATGTTTTCATCCGCTTCCTGGACGTCGACCATCATTGCCAAGCTCTTTGAAATGCAGATTGCATTAAACATTAGACACAATTAAGCAAATGAACGATTTCACACTTTCACTTTTATAACAACTCTAAAATAGCAGATTTTTTATTGACATTGTAAAAATGTCAGAAAACAATACAAAAACTAAGAGATACAGAATAAAATATTTTATATTTAAAAGTGGTAGACAAAAAGAAATGTACACAAAATAAAAAGAAACGGGTTAATTTCTATTCATTGATGCATTAACTTTGAATTTTTTTTGCTGCACCTTGAAAATAATAAATTTTAAAATTTTATTTTGAATAAAACAGCAAAATTAATCTTTGACATTGTGAAGCTAATTTGTTGTTTTACCTATTTGCAATATATCACTATAAGGTAGGTATATCAATAGACTGTAAAATTATATTTTATTGAAAATTTTGATTCACATCTGTAGTAAAATCTCAAATTTGAATGACATTAGTACAAATCTCAAACTTTATTACATCTAAAGATGAATTCATACATATAAATTCCTTTTCATTAATAAATTGGATCAGAAGCAACATGGAATTCAAAGTGATCATTAATAAAATATTTTTTTTTTAGTTTGGTGTTATTTTTATAAAGTTATGTGAAGAAAAACACTTTTTAAATTATTAACTAGCAGTTTTTCACACACAGAAAATGAATTTAAAAATTCAACAATCCAGCTAGCAAGCATACAATATTTTTAATGAAAAGCCACATCTAACACATGCAAGATAACATATTCATTTTTTTTTTTTTTAATTTACAGTTTTATTTTATAGATAGATAGCTTTAGGTGCATAGATAGCTCTTAGGTAATAACATGCATTATCAACAAATTGTTCTAAAATGATAATTCAAAAATACAAAATATCCATTAATAAGAGAATATAAGAGCAAGTAATAATTATAACATTAAATCATGAAGAAATATTAATAAACAAACTAAAGAACCTCTTGAAAAACAATATTAAATGTCTTTCCATTCAGATCTAAGATGTTTATATTTTTAGCACTACCTACTATGAACACAGCAAGTAAAATGTGTTTGTAGTTTCTTTGATATTATTTATAATACTTTCCATGAATACTTAGCTCTAGCAGTAATTCTATCAATTTTAGTTTCTTATTGAATAAATGACAGTATTTGACAAAAGGTAAATAGAACACATGAACCATGTTACCAAAAAAAAAAAATTAACTTTTTAAAAGAATACTTTTTGCCAGTAAATATTTAGGAAAAGAATCATAATTTTGCACCATAAAACAAATAATGAATAAAAATAACGATCTCCAAAAAAAACCCCTCTATTAAGTATGAATTTTAATAAGCAAAATAGGCCACAATATCATGTGACTTTATATGAGCCACAAATAGACCTTGATGAGATATGATTCAATATGCATCAGAAAATTGCAAACAGAGCAGACAAAATCTTGCTATCAGTCAGTTCAATATTGAGTTTTAAAAAAATTTTAAGCCAATTTCAGGAGAAAAAAACTCTCAGATGTGCCCACTATCCTATTCCATAATTTCAGAATACCAAATTTTGTGCTTCTGGACCATTTCATCCTTGTGCAATGCTGTACATATCAATAATATGTTCCTTTTATTAATATTGATTTGGCATTAGGTTCAAATATTTTTTAACCGATATCACAAAGTCAAATTGTGCTAAAAAACACAATAAAATGCACCTATTTTGAGCAGAAAAAGTTGTGAAAAAATTCAGTTCATCCTGGAAAAAGCAGAAAATGGTGTACGTGCGAGGGAAGTGAGTTATTCTTTTGAAGATGAAAGACATGAATTCCTGACAACTGTTGGTGACAGAAATTCAAATCATTTATAAAAATATCATCCACTACAGAATGCCATTATTAAATATTTACAAAAAATCTGGGACTTCAGGCTATATATTTTTTTCACTACATACTATTCTCAATGTATTAAAAAATAACATTAAAAATAAATTTGATAACTTTTTTGGCAGGAATATGCTTATGGCTCCTTCCACACATCAGTGAAACCCCTTAAAAATTTTGGAATGATACAATTGACAATGAGGAATTCTAAAAAAGATGGACAAACAAACTTAGCTTCAAATTTACACACAAGATAATCAATAAATGTTAATTTCATACTGGTTTAATATCTTTTCAGACATTTTTTTGTACTGATTAAGTAAATGACTTGCTGGCAGGAATTTCAGTTTTTCTATAGCCCAAAATATCCAGAAATTAAATGATTAATCAAAGACTTATAAAATCCAGTTACGAATAACGTTGAAAGAAGTTTCATTTGAAACTGCAAAAGTATTGGATATTTACCATTGTTTCCTCGTATGAATGCATCTCCATACTTGTTCTTAAGCTGTCCATTGACATATTCCTCTGTCTGCTCTAGAGCTATGTTCATGTATCCATCCAGACATGCTAACACACCTACAGAAATGGATTCTTTTTTAATTTTTGGTTTTTTTTAAAAATTATTCCTTGGATTTTCTAAAAAAAAATTCTGTCATTTAAAATTTTCATAGAATAAATTTTTCTTAAAACTAGAATGTTTGTTTAAAAATGTTTGCCAACAAAGATGAAAAACACTGATTTTAATGATGATTCAACTGTCTTTAATTTATAACATTTTCTTATGTTATTTTTCGATCATTTCAATGCATTTTTACTTAATTCTTTTTTAATGTATCGTTGTCAGACTTTTAAATATTACTAGCTATTCCAGGTAGCTACAATGCACACGACAAAATACAGGTTTTATGAAGATTGATATAAGATATTCATAGTAACTTTAGAAATACAGGATTCTGAATCAATTATGCTCAAATAACAAACACAAGTGTTTGACAGTAGATTTAATGCCAACTAGTAATTATTGTAT
This sequence comes from Nephila pilipes, assembly GCA_019974015.1. NCBI lineage: Eukaryota > Metazoa > Arthropoda > Arachnida > Araneae > Nephilidae > Nephila > Nephila pilipes. The sequence goes on along the minus strand of BMAW01023693.1, from coordinate 1,398,395 downwards.
CTTAATGTAAAAGAGAAAGTAGATAAAGCTAAATAATAAAAGGGCAAAATCATATTTGTACAACATCAAGTAAAATTTTTTCAATAATAATGAGGGGGAAAAAACTTGGTGTTGAGTGCTTTTAAAACAAATATCAAAAGTAAATATATTATATTTATTTATATATATATATATATATATGATAATACCGAAAAAAAATACTTGTTTAAATAATATATTTGACTCAAATTTATAATACAGCTTTTCTCCCAATATGTAAAAGTAAGCACTTTGAAAAATTCCACTTTATTATTTTAATATTTTTAATGTAACCAAAGTAGTTTTCTTTAATATGAAAACTAATAAATATCTCCATTAAGCAATGTTGAACATTTGCTACACCTACAATTAAGAGGACCCATTCAGTATTGCTCACTTTAGTTCCTCTTATTTGAATATATTTTATTTTAGGTCATTTAATAAAAGTAACATACCTCAAATTTAACAGGAAAACAATAGAATCAAATTGGGCCAAAGAAAGATTAAAACTAAACACTGGATTATTTATGAAAAGCATCAAAATACAGGAATACCTCAATAGTAAACAGATCCTTGATATGCACAAAATAATTCAAAACCATACTAATTAAACTTAATAAGCAGTGAAAATATAACTATGACGAGTTCTAAAAAAATCTAAGGCTTCCAAAGGTTTGCATCGTTAAAAAAAAAAAAAAGATACCAATCAAACTTATCCCACATATTTTGAGCAAAGGTATAAAAATTTGTTGCACATTAATTAAAATTGCATTTTTCAAAATAGCACTAATCTAGAGTTTCCTATGCATAAAAATGATACGTAACACTTATCAAAATTCATTCAAAAAATGTAAAATATTGGAGAAGTCAAGAAAATAAGTCTCGTTTCTCTCATTTTTTTTACCTCTATAATCTACTCCAGAATTAAGTTTTACAACCACTGGTCGACCAATGATTTGCTTCAAAAATTCACTGGGTGTTTGTCGACGACTCATAGTTTAGATCCCCTTACCTCTTCAATCTAAAACAGCAAAAATAGTATGAGAACAAGTTAACATTAAAAACAATAAATATTTATACTTTATAATTTTCTATAATCAACCCATTGAATGTCAATCACGCACCATCGCATGACATGGTTCCCCACCAATGTGCCAATCACTCACTGGCATGGGAAAATTTTCGGTACTTGTCCATTATAGCGGCGCCCGCCAAATTACAATTTCGGATTTAGAAGGAAAATCGCCCAGCAGTAAGATTTGTCGTCATGTTTGGTTGTAAACTCCTAAGGTTGCAATCCTAAAGAAACAGCACTTCATTTTAGTAAAATATCGCTTGCCTGTTAACGTTACCGATTTCGTATTTTTTTTAAAAATAACTATTTTGTTGCCTTTGAAAATGTCGTTAACAATTTTCAATTTACCAAAGAGCGAAATGAATGATGGTTTACACATTTCACAGTGAACATAAGTACAATTTTGTGGATCCGTCAACAGGAGTTCACACACGAAATGTTGAAAGAATGTGGGGTTCCGCAAAGTGGCATAACAAGAAAGAGCGCGGCACATCACCTAGAATCGTATCTGACAGAATTTATGTGGAGAAGATATGTAAAAAAAAAAAAAATGCTTTCTATAAAATAGTGAACGCTATTTCGGAAATATGGCCTTTTATGTAGATTGATGTTCTAAATGTTACGTAAATATTAATATTAAACAACTAAATTTTTATAGTACTTATTGGGATGAGATTTATCACTAAACATATAAAAGATTATTAAATAAAAATATTATTTAAAAAAGTTTTATATTATTTATTGGTGTGTTATTTGTTTTCCTACGTTTCAATTTCACTCTCCACTTACTTGGTGCTTTTAACTAGCTTGGCGACATTGGCGTATTCTTAATTTGGCGGGCGCCACTTTAATAGACAAGTACCAAATTTTCTTCTGATTGTTCATTCTCCAAATTATTTGGCATTGCATGCAGGGTATTACTGTTGTTTTTGGCATGGAGTGATGATAAGAAACTAGCTATAAATAATCTTGGTTTCAAAATTAATATTTTATTTTTCATTGAAAACATAATCTTGTGAGATGTGCTATACAGATGATAGCTTGGAAGGACACTGTGATTGTAATTTTCTTGTAATAAATTCAACTGTAATATGTATACTTGTTTATAATACACATTTATTTAAAAAAAAATATGCACAGTCACTTATTTTGGTTCACTTTATGCATGCCACGTGTCAGTGCTTAATGTGGCATTTGGGAAAAAATATAACAGGTAGTGCTGATCCCACGCTTGCACATACTTAAGAAATTCTTTAATGAAAGATTTAATATTATATAGGTATAATAGTATTAATAATTATTTCAAAAAGTTGGATATTTCGTAATTATACTTTCCATTTCATTATGAAACATTACCAGAATTAATTCTACAATTAACTTTTATTACTATTTTTTAAATTATATTTCCTATAATAAGTATGTTGGCATCTGGGTACAATCTACTTTCATGTCAAGGCATTAACATCAATCCAATCTCTAGTGACTGGCAGTCAATGTGTTAATAGATTCATATTTAATAAAATTTGCCATATTCAGTACTTTAAAAAAATGACATGCAATAATTTTAAATTTATTAGTTTAATTAAAATATGTGTAAGTATCTTTAGGAAAATCATACTCTATTCATCTGAAATAAATAAATTATTATAATAATGATGGGCCTAAGAATTGACTCAAATTAAATTAAACATATTAATGTTGTATGATGTTTAATATTATGAATGAAAAGTCTGTTGCTGTAACTATGAAGAAATATTCTTTTAATTCAAATTGAAAATTCGACAATGTATCTAATTTCACTAGTAGGATCTTTTTATGGATTTCAGAACTGAACCAAATTTGAAAGTTGAGAAAAAAATAAGAATCCATACGAAACATTATTTCATACAAAAAATAATGTTTTTTATTAATATAAACATTTCTTCCTTATAATTGCCACAAAACTGAAATTACTCGCCTGCTTTTTTAGCCCGTTCTTGATGCATATGGAGACAGAAGAATCTCAAAATTTCATCAAAAAAAAGAGAAAGATCTATTTGATTAATGAACAAATTACGATAATTCGGTTTGAAAGGTGTATGAATGAAGTTGGTACTAGTCTGTTATAGTGGCCCCCATCAAATTACGACTATGCCAGCTCATCACCACACTCGTGAAGTCTATTTTTTGATACAACCTACTTGGCGATATTTCTTAGTCACTTGGTGATTCATCATGGGGTGCTGCTATAATAGACAAGTACCTTAAAATTGTATTTTACCAATGTATTTTAAATGCGCTGCAGATTGAAAAGAGAAATTTTGTTTCATGACTTACCAAAAGAGAGGGATTTCCTTTTATGTGAAATGTTCATCGAATATTCACAACATAAAATGAACCTGATCTCTTTATGATAGCATTGTATATTTTGTTTGAAACAATTATAGAACTTTGTAATTTTGAAAATTTAATTTATTTTCTTTTTTACAGGTAAAAAACTATTTCTTAAAACTTAGGTATTGCTTAGAGTGTATCCAATGGGATGTGATATAGGTTGATATAAATTATCATTAATTGCCAAACTTGGCAGTATTTTTTGTCGAAAAATTTGGGTGGGCGATACTAAAGGCTAGCCCATTGAATATCAAGATATTGGTTTCGATGGGCATGTGAATCAGTTTGTTATGAGTGAAAAGAAAATTCAGTTGTCATTGATTGACGAATGAATGAAAAAGGAAAATTTGATTTTGATGTTTTCAGATATTTCATCTCGCTTTACACTAAGGATCTAACGGAAAAATAGGTTTGTAAAAAAAATTCATGTTCTTTCCTTCAGCGCTGTGTAGATTCAACATTACTTCGCAAAAACTTGCAAATCTGGCGACTTCTAAAATCGCGCCAGTGGTGAGGGATCAAATGCAATTTAACTTGCTTTAGCTGTATATTCAACTCGGTAGTATTACACCAAAATACAAGATAAAAAAAATTATGAATACGTTTCAAGTGTTACTCAGAACCCCTACACATTTTTAAAATATGCAGAAATGAATAAGATTCAGTTATGTTATTGTTGCACGCATAAGAAACTCGCATTTTAATACCATGTTTGATTGCCGAAGTCAGCAATTCTAACTCTCGGGAAAACATGTTCTAGCACTTTTTTACGTGAAAGCGCTTAAATCTAAGCATCTTCAAAATAGCATTAAACAAAAAACAAAATACGATGAGATTTTATTTTCAGTCATAATCTCATCATCACTACAATATCGTAAAACACTTCTTTGAATTTCACAAAAAGCCTTTGGTTACAGAAAAGCAGTAAGCAGAATAAATTTTATATTATACTGAAGTAGTACATCGAAAATTAAAGGCTTATTTCAGAGAAATATAAATGAATTTAAAAAATTACAAAAACAAAATATTTTCAAAGTCACATACCGCAAGATATCAATAAATAATTTCTCAAAACTTTTCTACAACATTCAGAAAAAACCACGACTAAATAACATACACCACAAAAACAGTAAAATATCAAAACTTTAAATCAAAAGTGGATGCCGACTCCTTACAGTTACAGATACAACAACGCTTTCTTCAATGTTGTTAAAAAAATATTTTTAACTGATTTTCATCAAGATATCCGACACATAATAAATAAGAAAAGGTTAAAGCATTTAAAAAATGAGGAACAAAATAAAATCTCTTAACAATGTGTTTTTTTAAAGATCAATGCATAAAAGTTCATCAGTTACCCTTACGATGTTCTCTAGTATTTTCTTATGCTGCAGTTGTGTATTCATTGTTCTGGACATGTTATCTGTGACGACGAACGTATTTTAAGACAATTGAGGGATCTAGTATTATTGAAATCGACTTTTGCTTGTTAACATATACAAGTAGGATTAGAGTGAATGTCTATAACGCTCTTTCGAAACAATTCCTATAAAGACCCAAATCAGTGGACCGCCAGAAAAACTGTTCTTTGCTCTTCCGAACTATTCAGAGTCATTTCTCCTTTCTGCCTACCCCAATGTTTTGTAACACGGAAAATACAACGTAGAAGAAGTCCGACATCCCTATACATAGCATAAGAGGTTCGAAGGCATATCGGGTACATTTACCTGATTCGGTGGTCCATTTTCTTGGGGAAGCAAATGAATATCGATCACCGCCCTTGAAAACAAACGTCAGAGAAAAACAAATGTATCGAGAAAGTGCATTTAGGGGAAATTATTGGAAATGTAACAGGAACGAACGAACGAACTAGATCGATTCCAAACAAGAACGATTGAGGAGAAGCAGTTCCGAATCGATCAGACACTAAATAAGAAGGATTCGATGTTAACTAGGTCCAAATCGACAGAAGATTGAATGGAGGAGAAAAAACCCTGAAAAAGATCAGTTTGAAATAAGGACGAAAACAGGCGAAATTATTCCGAATCGGAATAACACTTTTCCGACAGACAGTTTTTCGATTCTTTTCAACTATTCAAGCCTATTTCGTAATCAATTTTTAGTTCCAAATGGAATAAAAAATGATTTTTATATCAATTTAATTGTATTAGGCACCCAAGGGGCTATTGTTTTAGTTGGATCTTTTTTGATTACCAGATCACTTTACAATTTTTTTTTTTATCGTTTCCTTCAATTTTAATTATATTCAGTTCAAATGTATTAAATTTAATATTTTTTATCGTTTGCCTTAACTTCTTTTACATGTAGCTGATATAATATTCACTTTAATAATTTATCGTTTTCTTTAATTTTAATTACATATAGCTTAAGTATATTCAATTTAATAATTTATCGTTTCCTTTAATTTTAGTATCAGAAAAGTTTACTGTTGTCCATTTCTTGATACTTCATCATTTACTTTAATTCTTATATTTGAGTAAATTAGTAATAATTATATAAAAATAAAAAAAATAATAAAAAAAAAGTGCACCATGGGTGGCTAAATCTGTTCTTTGCTAAACTTTGCACAGAACTTTTTCATTTTAAATTTAGCCTCTAAAGTTGTGAAGGAAAGTAGTTTTTATTTATTTTATTTTCAACGTAATTTATATTATATTTAAATTTATGAACCAATTCTAAAACTCTTGTATTTTTATTAGGTTTTAATTAGAAAGCGAAAAAGGTATTTACATAATATGCATAATAATATTATGTGATTATGCATTTATAATTCTCATAAAGAATATATTTGATTGTCAACATGCATTTTAGGGCTTAAGATGCAGTGACTCTTAAAATTGAGTATGCACCTCTCTTTCTTTATTTTGAAAATATAAACATATGGTAAAAAATTTTATGTAGAGGTTATTTTTAATAGGAATGATAAATCACTTCTCAAATAAGATATTTATCCACAAAAATAAACATTAAGTTAATATATAATAATAAAATTATTTTCATTCTCTGACTAAATGACACGAATTGATGTCGCAAAATTAAATATACACTTGTAGAAAATGACCACAACCTGATAAATTAGCTACCGCTATATTACTAAAGTTTTTGTGTTTGATATTGATATATTGGATTTAGATCCTAATGTATAAGTTTCTTGTAGAAATATTATTTTTAATCTTCAAAAGGGGTTTCAGAACGGAAACTGCAGTTCAAGTTAAAGAGCCAAGATCGTTAAAATAGCTGAAGAAGGTAAATCTCTTAGAAAAATTGCAAATGTAATTCAGCGAAATCACGGATGTGTTAACAAAAACCATCAAAAAGTATAGAGTTGGAACACGTAAAAAATATTCCCGGAAGAGGACGAAAATAGATTCTGGATGACAGAACCATGAGGTGACCGAAACTCCAAAGGTGAGTACTCAAAAATTCCTGCAACCCCTTCTTCTACTATTCAAAGATCTATGTCTGTAGAAACAATTAGAAGAGTAATCAGGATAGCAGGCTTTAATGGTCGTGTGGCCTGGAGAGAACCTTTCATTTCTAAACGAAACCAGAAGAAAAGGCTTTCATTTGCTAAAAATTATATTTCAAGGTCTCCAGACTTTTGGAATCAAGTTATATTCAGTAATGAGGGCAAATTTAACGTTTAAGGAAATGATGGTGATGCTATTTTTAGCGGAAGACACACAGTGAATTGCTTCCTAAAGACACCATTCCTACTGTCAAATATGGAAGTGACTCTGTACTCGTATGTGGTTGTAAATCAGTCAATTGTGGGGGAAATTTAGTGTTTATTGATGGAATCATGGACAAAATTCAATACTTGAGCAAACTGAAAAATAATTTAAAGCAAAATGCTGAAAAGTTGGATTTAGAATTGAATTTCAATTTTCAACACGGTAATGATCCTAAGCATACAGTTAAAATTGTTCAATTGTGGCTGTTGTACAACTGTAGAACGCAGTTGCACACTCCACCACAACGAACTGATCTCAACATAATTGAAAATTTATGGTCACAGTTGGAAAAATCTGCTCAAATGCATCGTATCAAGAGTAAAGACCATTTAAAAATTGTTTTGAGAGAATTATAGGATAAAATCACAAGTGAAACAGCCCAAAATCTTGTTAAATCGATGCCATCCCGTCTGAAAGCCATCGTTAATTCGAAACGGTGTGCAACCAAAAATTAGTTTGTTTTTTTATGTTTTCATTTAAAAGTTATGCCAGGTGTATACTCAATTTTGTAACATAATATGCAGTAGTTTCTGCTAAAAAATTTTATAAGCAATTTATTAAAAGGGTTTCACACACACATACTTGTTTCCACGTTTAGTACATTTCTTAAAAAAATGTATTTTATCTCTTAGTTATGTATTATTTTTATATAAATATTCAGTATTACTTTTTTATACTTTTAATGTTGAAATAGGAAGGAGTATCCTCAATCGTATATTAAAGTATTGGAAGTTGCTCTTAATAATTTTTTTTTTTCTAATTAAAATATAAAATATTTTCACCTAAAACTGATAATATACCTTAAGATTTCATACCAGCGTTTGTTTCACTTATATATTTATTTTGAGTATGTAAGTATATAAAAAAATCTTTTTGAGTTGTTATCAATGATAGTTTATTTTGAATACCAGAAAATTCAGATCATGAAAATAATCAACATGACATATTTGCAGCAATCAAAGAACTCAGAAATTTTTTCAGTCTCTTCCCAAATCTCTTAAATATGTCTAATAAAATGTCCCAGACAGACGATGTTTTTGAAGAGCTCAATATTTTTCTTATCAGGACATGTGTTCATCTACCAATTTTGGAAAATGAGCACTTGATTAATTTTGGACTCAAGCTGACCCCCATTGGCGACGGAACTCCTCTAGTTACTCGTTAATTTTGTGATATTCAAATTAGTGCAGTCTTGGTTGCAAGAAAAATCTATATTATGACGGAGTGGATCTGCTTCTCTATTATTGTAACGGACACAAACTATGTATGTCGTCCAATACTGTGTAGATTTAAACAATAAATCTAAAGTAAACTATATATACAGTCCACTGTTTTAACTCACTTGAGTTCTCTTTTATACAACCGCCTAAAGCTTGGTCTTAGCGACTCGGAAGAACTATTTCTTAGAACGAAACATAATTAAAGGCCAAAATGGTTGAGATTACGACGCTGAATCATAAATGTGGAAACTTGACGGGTCATCATGCGAAGATCGCCGATGCATTAAAAGAAGACATTACTGCGGAAATGCTGAAATGTAGGCGAGATTTGAAGTGATCATGCAAATTCAAGTTAAATTCGAAATCTTGAAAGAGGAATTTTACGAACTATATCGGAAGACGAATTAGACGAAATGGAAAACTCGCTCACTGAGATGGATGATGAAATACAAAGAATAGAGGTAAGTCTCAAAACCTCTATAATTAAGAATAAACTGAATGTATGTAATCATAATATACCTTCTGACTGTTCTAATAATAATCATCACTCAAAAAATCGTCTATTAAATTGCCAGAATACCAATTCATATACTCAGTAGGAAGATAAAGGAATGGAACATTTTCAAAATCCGTATGAAATTCAAATTCATAAAAATCTAGAATTATTAGATTGTGAAAAGCTTTTTACTAACGTGGATCATTGAGAGGTGATTCAAAAACAATTGAAACCTCTGATGACGATTATGTTTCGTTATTTAAGGCTTTAGAGTAAAGATACGAGAATCGAAAAAGAATTGTTGATTCTTATATTAAAAACACTCTTAATTCTCATTAAATAAAACAAGAATTTTCTAAAGACCTTCTCTACTTAGTTGATTGTGTATAAAAAAATCTTAAGTCGTTAATATCTTAAAATTTTCAAAGAGACAAATTATCTAAAGCTTTAATATTAAATGTAGTTTTAGATAAACTTGATCCAGAGTCAAGAAAACAGTATGAAATCATCCCACTAGCACCACCAAAACATAAAATTAGAAGACAGGAAGTATGTAGCCCATTCTCTTGCATCACATTAATTGTGACATATGTAAAATATTTAGCACCTAACACTTTTTGTATTACTACATGTAGAAAAGACTCTTTAACACTACCATTCGGATCATACACAAATTGCTATTGCAATATTTCCCCTTTTATTCCAAACTTTCGTCCCAACACTACATACATTATATACCTATAATGCCGACATACATTACATCTTAAGCTATACTTTTCTTGCGCAGTCAGGATATTCGCGAATCTGTGTATTTGAATTAACATCTAGTTTTTTTTTTCTGATTTTATTTTTAAGTTACCATCCTCTTCCCAATCAAAGGAAACGTAAGGATGCAAATGAAGTAAAACTTTAAAAGTGGAATGGATTGAGATAATAAAGTAGTATAAAAGTGACTGAGAATTGAATTGAAAGTGGAAGTTAGGATAGTAAGAAATTGTGAGCAGAAGTCTTCTAGTATGCACAAAGAATTTCATCTCTCTTAGTTGAGTGGTAAATAAAGATATTTTGGATATAATTGATTATTCTAATTCATTGATCTAAGCTTGAACTTACTTTGAAATTTAGATTTTGTGATTAAACTAAAATGACAGACGGGGCAGGTAATAGGATTTCCTCACAATGTTTCTTCCTTTAATATGTATTCAAAAAGATTTATACGAATAAACCTTTTCCCCAGTTCCCCCTTCTGTAATATAATTCCCTATTAGAGCGAGCTCATTGACTCTTAAAAACTGTATCACTTCAGTTATTTATGTAATATAATAATGATGTTTTTCGAAAGTCGTTTCATTACTGAATCTGATACTAAAATACAGATTTTTGGACGATTCTCTCTCTTCATGCAAATATGGCTCAAATATGAATTTCCAAACATTTCGCGTTTGAAAAACCCATGTTTGGTGTCTGAGGGATTTTTTAAAGCCTATTTCCATATAACTAGTTTCTTTGCCCCTTAAACATGAAACTGCATACAAACATAACAAAATGCAGCATCTTTTAAAACAGAATACTCTAGCCAAGAAAATTATTTATACCATTCAAGTCAAAAAACTACTCATATTGCTTTGTTTATGGTAATCTTTTAAATGAACTTTCTTCACTGGTTCGCCTCTCAGCGCCTAAGCAAGATTATTTAACTTTTTTCTTCCACATACCTGATGCAGTACTGGTGAAACTGGTGTCTGATCCGTTCGATCTACGTTGCTGGATACAACATGGTTTTACGTTCCTTTATCCGAAAGTTTGCATATTTTTTGTTTTTTATCCAATCAGAGGCTATGATTTTTGGCACTTCCGTCGCTGAGCGTAGACTTCTCAGAGTTTCTAGAACATTCTTTATTATCCGTTACTTCGCTTAGAAACTTTTTCAGTTCTGTCGTGTTTCACTATTGCTGTCCTTGCGTGGTTTTCCTTTTTACGTTGTTCACGTTTTTTATTTAATTTGTCCTGCTGGATTGAATTTGTGTTTCTGTGTTTTTAACCTGCTCGACAATCACTAATTCTCCGTTTATTTTCCCTTGTACAGGTTTTTTAAATGGCTGCGAGAATGACTTCGACAGAGGTAAGTGAATGCACTTTGCAATTTTTGTATGATTTACAGAAGAAAGGAAAACATCCTTTCCTTGTATAGGTTATGAAATTAGGTTTAATTTCGTCCTCCTGTACATGTCCTAAATGTGGTGATAATGTGAGTCAAAAAATTTCCTTCTTTTTTCTCTTCGCGGACTTACGGTTCCACCAACAAAAAAAATCGCCAAATTTGGCGATTTTTCAAATCTCGCCAAGTGGTTACGCTTAACTGTATTTTCACTCTTTTTTCTTGACTAGAACTAAAGGTGCAGCAAAATTAGATGAACTTGGAGAAATTATTCCATCAGACAGCCATTGGTCAATTTGGTTTTCGACGATAATTTTTTTCCGCTTGACTTAATCTTCTAGGACGTAACGCGATTGGTGTGTCATCAGAAAGAATAATTTGCATTTGTAAGTTTGTATCTTTAATTTTATTTGTTTTGTAAGATTGGAGAAGATTTATAAGATTGAACTTCGCGACGCGTATCAACATTCAAAATATGCGATAAATCTACTTCAGGATAAAAATACATTTAAATTCGATAAAAAACAATCCTCATTTTAAAAAAGAGCTAAGAGAGAATTTCGTTTTTATTATTAACTGGTAAAGAATTATAATCGCTAATTTTCAATTCAGAAAAATATTTGTTTATGTTAGCCTCGCGCTGAAAATCAGTTATATAACGTGTTTGATCGGATATGGGCTGTGACGTCATTTCAAATTTCTTATTTTCTTTTTCATCGAATAATAATTTTTATTTTGGAGAGTTTAACGATTCATTTTTATTCATTTAGTTTTTTCGTTGCTTGCGTTGCCAATTTTTTGAAATTGAGTTGAGCTATTTGGCCTTGAACCGTCGCCGGAACGATTTGGGATAGTTGGCGGTGAAAAAGAATGCATATCTACTTCATTATATATACAGTTTTTAAAGTTCAACTTATTTTTGCTGACTGATTCTCAAGCGAAATTATTTTGTCTATCGTTTTTATTTTTATGCGAAAGCAAGTTCTTTTTAGAATGAGAGGAAATAGGATTTTTTCTGAAATCCAAGCATTTTTTTTTCTGCTTTATTTAAATCATCAAAAATATTAGGCGGAACTATTTAATCACAATACAATTTATTACAGATAGCTGCAGTTACTATTATCGGATTTTCACGAAAACTTGGAAGAGCTAATTTAATTTTGTAAGTTGAGCTTGAATTTCATTTCTGAAAACACAGGTTAATTGAACAGTTCCAAAAGATTTTGTTTCGGGTGAAATAAGGGAGGATTTCACACACACAATATTCACTTCCGAATCGATTAAAGTTTTCACATTTTATCATTAACAAAAATAACACATCGATCAATAACTCCCGAGACTAACCCAGAGATGGCGCTTGTAGTAAACCAGTAACCAGGTCTTTCTAGAGTACTAACCTTTGCTTGAAACGTGTCAAAATTTTAAGTCGATCGGACCAGGAAAAAGGTTTTTTGAAGTGAAGTGAAAAAGGTTTTTTCCAAGTGGGTGCCGCGATTGCTTTCGATGGAACAAAAACAACAACGAGTCGATGATTCAGAAAGCTGTTTATCGCTATTTACTCGCAACAAAAAAGATTTCTTGCGAAAAAAAAAGATTTGGAAAAGCGTTGGAACGATTGTATCGCCCTAAAAGGTGATTAACAAAAGGTGTTATGTTGATGAATAAAAAAAAATTTTGCAAAAAAAATGTTGTTTTCAATGTTAGACTCGGGAGTTATTGATCGATGTGTTATTTTCGTATTGCAATTCATGTAAGGATTCATTAAACATTTTACCTTCGACTTTACAAACAGGAGCGTGATTTGAATTAGGTCTAGAATTGAAATGGGTTTCGTTTCTGTGAGAATCACCGCGTGGGTTATTTGCTGAAGCGTTTCGTGAATAATTTGTGAAATTTTTATCATGCGAGTAGTAGCGATTAAAGCCCTGAGACGGGTTGTATTTTTGTTTGCTGTCATACGGCGGTTGACGGTATTGTGTGCTGTCGGAATACGACTTTCGCTTTGCTACGAAGTAAACATCGCGTTTCTTAGCCAATTCAGTAGGCTTACACCAAGATTCGTTTTGGCGTATCGAGATTTGTTGTTACGTTTCTCGATCGAGGGTGGAAAATAATTTGTCGGCTATCATTAATTCACACAAAGTTTTAAAATCATTCGCAATACGAAGTTTACAATAATATTCGAAAGAACTTGTTAATCGTGACGAAAACTGTACGCACGATTCATTTGGTAATCGTTGAGCCCTACGGAAATTAAGTATTCATTTGCGGTTGGTTGGAATTTTCGTAAAATAATGTGTTAACTTTCTCGTAATCTTGGATTTCGTTTTCGGGGATATAAAGCAAAATATTGTTAGCTTTTTCACCAAGAATATTAATTAAAATCTCTGATTTTAATTCCTGTGGAACATTTTTGGTTGTAAATGCACGTTCAAGTGAATGAAAAAATAAATTATAATTTTCAGGTTTACAAGGAACTGGCATACTTAACAGATTTAACATATTAATGATGGTCTTAACAGATTTAATAAGACTTTCTAGGAGGTTAGTTGACAGCGTTTAAAATGTTGCAGTAGTATTGTTTGAGTTATTAGAATGTATAGCGGAGTTAATATTAGCGAGTTCAATTCCTTTTTCAAGTTGAATTAGTTTTTTTGCCGTTTGCTTGGGTTCTTTTTTTTTCTTCTAGTTCTACTTCTTTTCGTTCTTCGACGAGTAAATTAAGCATATCCTTAACGAATTCAGGTTCATTTTTGAAAGTGTCAGTTTGTTCGATCAGTGCTTTTAAACATACAAGTGTAGTATTTTCTGGGACAGTAACACCTAGTTCGTTCGCGGCAGTTGTAAGATCTTCTTTCTTAGTATTACGATACATGCTGAGTAAAAAAAGGTTTGATCCTACCTGATTTGAAGATATCGGAATATATCTAGATTGCAGATAGGCTTCGCTTTAAAAAAGCTACCCGTTTGCTATGAGTTCACTACAGTTCACTTTTCACGACGATGATCGTTGATACGAAACAGTTGGAGTTTACATTCGATGCGATGAATAGGCGGGGAAATTGGCCTTTTTGTTATACAGGAACACTTTTGGAGGATACCGAAGAGATTGTTTAGTTCAGTCTCAAGCTTTGGTTTGGCTTGGCAAAGGAGACGGTAGTATTGGTCTCAGAGCGAAGGATTGGCTCTTAGTAGGCGTCGGAGGAATTCGTTGATTAAGCATTCACCATTGTGTTGGGTGATTTCGAAGTGCGCCGTTTGTTTTGGACGACTTTTGATTTAAATACGGGTTCAAAAACCATTAAGGTTGCGAGGCTGACCCCCCATGTAACAGAATTGGTGGTATTTAGGGGTATGTTGAATAAAAGAGACGTTTGTGATTAAGGAGATTTAATGACAAATCTACAGGTTGTTAAACCTGACTAGGCACGTGCTGCTGGGGACAGAAGTAATTGCACTACTTCTCCCGCTTACATCCGGGGGTACAGAGAGAGGCGCTGGTGTCGCCTGAGCGTATACAACACACACACACATATATACACACATATATATATATATTGATAAAATAATTATTTAATAAACTACATAATTATGTCAAATAATGCTATAATAACATTACGTAATAATTATTACTGTAATATTGAAACTTCATTACATACCAGAAAATTTTTAAGGGAAGGAGTTCGTGAACAATTTTACTGTAAAATCTCCTTTTAAACTGTTTCTTGTTCGAGAGAAGTGTATTTTAAAATTGAAATTTAAAAAGGCTTAATGAGGGAATCTATATACACTCATGGACAAAAAAATTAGCTCACCAAGAAGGAGTCGTCAAAATGAAACGAAATTTCACATACGTAATGACTACTTTGATATAAGTAAATGATTAGAAAGTTAAAGAAAAAGGATAATTTATTTCAGAGAAAAAGGCAAAAGAACGGAGGATCTAATACCTTGTTGAATCTCCTGTAGCGCGAATGCACGATGCGATACGATCGGGCATTTACACATACAAGTTCTGTATGATGTCTTGAGACATTTCGTTCCATATTTGCTGTAACCTTGAATCTAATTCGTTGAAACTCGTGGGATGCCCAACTGGCCGTCACAAATGATCCCAGATATGCTCGATTGGAGACAAATCTAGGGATCAGAAAGGCCAAGGAAGGGTAGTAACAGTGCGGAGACTTTCTTGTGACACCTTTGCCGTGTAAGGCCGAGCATTGTCTTGTTGAAAAATGGCTCCTGGGGGCCGTTGCATGAGTGGCAACACATATGATTGCAGGTTATCATGGACATACCGCTGGGCTGTCATGGTGCCACGGATCAATATTAGGGGGGACCGTGTATTGTAGGCAATGGTAAACCATACCATTGCCTATAATACACGGTCCCCCCTACTGTGGGAGCGATGTGTCGCTGTAAAGCAAAGGCAGGATTGAGCTGTTCACCACGGGGTCTCCACACACGAACACGATTGTCATCACTGCTGAGATTGAATCTGGATTCGTCGCTAAAGACGATCTGGTTCCATTCCGCTGCAGTCCAGTTTCCTCGAGTGCGGCACCACTCTTAACGGAGGCGTCAATGGGTGGGCATCAAGGGCAGCACACGTAATGGGTGCCGCGATTTCAGATGTCCTTCAGCCTTCGTATGGTTCGAGAAGACACAGGGGCCCCTAGTGAAGGTGCTACCTGTGCCTGGATGGCGACCGATGAAGCAGTTGGCTGTACGCGTGCATTTCTTACGATGTGGTGGTCTTCTCGACGACTGGTCTGTCGAGGGCATCCTGAGCCTGGTCTTCGTGTAAATGACATCTCTCTCTCGGATCCACTGGTTCCAACACCTCCTCACAACACAATCAGAGCGGCCTAATTGACGAGCTACTAGCCTAGCTCACCACCCAGCTTCCGTCATACCGATGATTCTCCCCCTCTCAAACTGCGACAGCTGCTCATATTGTCTTCGAAAACGGCGTAATGGCATGTATACCTCAGCTCTTCCTTTGTAAACGATTCAGCACACTCAAACAAGCTTTGGTTACCTGTTTTATACCCCATGGAGAACAATTTTAAGCGCCCTCTACCGGCTATACGTAATGAGCAATCACGCTGCATTTCTAATCATTTGCATATCTCCCCTTCAACCCATGTTTCGTTACGATCCCGCAATCATTTCTTGATGCACTAATTTTTTTGTCCATGAGTATATAATCGTATGGGCAAGTACTTTTTGAATATGGGCACTGTTAAACCTTCCCTTCTTCCTCCTCCTCTGGTTACGGGTTTGCAAGGATGTCAAAACTTTCAGAGTATAATGAAATAATCTCTAATTCTACCTGAAGTGCTGAAGGTCAGGATATTTATAAATCGGATATAGTAAAGAAACACACATTTTCATCATCCAGATTCTAGTCTGTTGGCAATACTGATCGACAGCCGTAGACTCATGAATGAATTAGGCCATTAGTTTCCAATCAGTGGGACGCAGGTTATCAATTCTAAAACCGAAATTAAATATAAAGGTAGGTATTAAATGGTAATAATATGATAAAAGCGATGATTATCAAAAAGAAAATCACCATCAATCTCACCGTGTCAGTAATTTATGATGAAGTAATGGATACTGTTCACACGTTCAAGTGTTTCCCTATTGGCTGTGCGAGCACTAGTCTGTTACTTTAGAATAGGAGTGTCATGGTCACTCAATTTTCATTTCTCATTCGTCGGTTACCATGGTAGCGACTAATGTAGTATCGAAACTACGTTTATTTGCAACAATTCATTTGAGATCTGAATTCCTTTAAGTTGGGACGTGCTTTATCTTAAATATAAAGATTTTTTTTTTTTTTTAATATCTATAATTAATGTATTTCTTTTCTTGAAATGATAATTTTTTCAAAATGAAAGTATATATAGATTAGTAAAACTTATTCTTATAAAATATTAAAATAATACCTATACGTATACAAATTTATTTGATTTAGAAACTTCCAATTAGTTGTTTAATTCTGTTATTTAAAGGTGAAAGAAAAATTAAATGTTTTTAATTACTTGTTAAAGATATTCATAAAATGTTAAGCAGATTTAAACAAATATTTTAATGCATATATATATATATATATATATATATATATGCATTAAAATATTTCGCTTATATATATATATATATAACACATCGATCAATAACTCCCGAGACTAATCCAGAGATGGCGCTCGTAGTAAACCAGTAACCAGGTCTTTCTAGAGTACTAACCTTTGCTTGAAACGTGTCAAAATTTTAAGTCAATCGGACCAGGAAAAAGGTTTTTTGAAGTGAAGTGAAAAAGGTTTTTTCCAAGTGGGTGCCGCGATTGCTTTCGATGGAACAAAAACAGCAACGAGTCGATGATTCAGAAAGCTGTTTATCGTTATTTACTCGCAACAAAAAAGATTTCTTGCGAAAAAAGAAAAAGAAAAAAAAAAATTTGCAAAAAAAATGTTGTTTTCAATGTTAGACTCGGGAGTTATTGATCGATGTGTTATATATATATATATATATAAGCGAAATACTACTGACTGACTCATCACGAGATATCTAAGACTACTCGTATATATTGATAGGATACTTCTTCCAAAATAAAAGCAATATCCTTTAAAAAAAAAAGAGTATAATTTATGAAGAGTTTGGTAAAAATATCTTAAGCCCGCCATGTAAGACGATCTCTATCATTTTGTATTCAGAAACAACTCACGTTAATTATAAGAGAATTTGCTAAAAGAATAACTTATGAAAGAAGCAAGGGATTTGTTCAACGATTTGACGAATACTCCCTCTAGTTATCTTTACGAACAAATATTTTAAATATTACCTCAAAAGAAAAAGAGCGGCTAACCACCCTAACTTCATTTAACGATATGAAGAAGAAATCTAAACTATCTCAGTCACTTATACTGCTGAACTTTGAATTCAATCCTTTGTAAGATGATATTCAAGAAGTTCTTAGCATTGATATCATTTCAGACATACAGTTTAACGCAAAGTCTCCTCTAGCCATTCCTAAGTCATCTTCAAAATCGAGGAATAGCAGCCGATAATAAGGGAATGAAACAAGACTTTAAATAAAATAGATATAGGAAAAATTGTTAACGGGCATTTGAAAATTGAACTTTCAACAATAGATACACATGGAGAAGTACAGAACAACATTACGGATATCCCCTTTCCACCACGGTATTCCACTTGAGTGTTTCGATGGGCGACGGTTTTTTATTTTATTATTATTATTTTCTTTTTTTTTTTGGGGGGGGGACTCTAAACAGGTGTCATCATCATTTGAACATGATTCAAAATTACAAGGCATTTCGTCAATAATTTTCACTTTGCTTCAAAGTGTATCGTTAATCAATTAAATCATGAAAACTTTCGGACTAATACACTCCTTTTGGTGCTCATCTTTAAAATTTCAATGGAGTAAGGGCGATATAAATTGCCTATCCTTCCACAACAGCAATCAACGGAAACAAGCGCTCTCGACTAACCTCAGAAATCAATTCGTCCATTGACTTTTTCGAATCCTATTTAATTCTTTTCATGGAACCAGAAAAACTCAATATATCCTCATTTTACATTGTGCTGATTGAAGTTTTGAACTGTCTTCGTTTTCGATTGCTTTCGCATTCCCTCCTCTCCTTGCTCTTTGAAATTTTTGAAATATTGTTGTCTTCCTCCAATGACTCGTAAACAACAGAATTTTTTATTTTGACAAAAAAGAGCTACCGATAGATTTCAAGTTATTTTCACCCAAAATTATATCATCATAAAGAAAATTTAGAAAATAACTATAATCAAGTCAGAAACATTTTAATTATGGCTTTTACAAATTGCATTTTCAGAAATAAATTTTAAAAGCCAACGTAAAAAATTACCTTAGGCCGCTATCAGTAAATTTCTTTACTGTTAGAACTCTTGATAAGAAAGCGGGAAAAAGAACTAGAACGATTTCAAACATCGAAGCTTATCTCATCTTTATGAGGAAACGTCAGAGTAGACTTTGAATACTAAAAGATAAAATTACATAAGTAT
>BMAW01023693.1:1368793-1379229 GCA_019974015.1 Nephila pilipes | reverse complement strand
ACGTCAGAGTAGACTTTGAATACTAAAAGATAAAATTACATAAGTATTTTGAGTTGTGTTGTGACACAGAACTCATTCAAGGAACTTCGCTGGTACCAGTAAGTAATAAACACATTTCCTCTTCTTCTTAAATTAATGTACACACACCATCTACAGTCTTTCTCTGAATTAAATTGCTCTGTTTTATTCAAATCGTAATTTTGTCTAGCTGGGTCAATGAAAATTTTATTTGCCCAAAGTTGAAATGAAAACTTATCGAATAAATTATTTATGCATATTTTAGATATTTTGGAGCATAACACAGATATTATGTTAATGTTTATAATCTCAAATATTTTAATAATAATTTATTAAATATATATGCAGGAAAGTATGATTTAAAATTAAAATAATAAAAATTTTTAAAATCAGTCAAAAAAGAATAAATATGCTTAAAAAGTAATAGTTTTTAAAATAACTATTATTTTTTCGAGAATTTCGTGTAATTTTCACTTTTGGAGTTAACTTTTGATATTTTAGAATTTTTTAATTTTTAAAATTTTATTTTAAAATATTTTATTTAATTGTACCGTCAAAAATTTACTACTTTGATCGAAAGGGTTTTTGATTCGATCACATTACATTACTTCGATTCAGTTCATAAAAGTAATATTTACAGAATATGCCTTGAAACCTTTCAGAATGAAGTAATTTAAATACGAGGGCTATTGAATATCGTTCACATACAATTGTTATGATTTAAATTAAATCATCAAAAAATGCGATACAAACTCTTAAGATTCCCATGACCTGTTGACTTTTATTTATTACATAATGATTAAAAGTCGTCAATGAAAAATCCCACATGTTAGTTCTCAAATAAAGCAGGGTTATTCATTTTTAAGGGAAAAAAAGCTGTACAATGTTTATTTCTTTTTAAAAAAAACTGTTATTTATCTTATCGTTTACAACATTTATTCAAAATATTTTTCGCTAACTTTCAAAACGTTTCAAAACAATACTGGTTTTTTTTTTTTTTTTCAATATTATAATTGTTAGAATATATAAGAAACGAATGAAAAATCGTTGTAATAAAGATTTAAGATGAAACTTGTTTAGATCAATTTGTGTATTACTATTACTCATTATTTTTATTTGTGTTTCACATTATATGTATGAAATAATTATATTACCATGTCCTAAAACAGCGCCATCTATCTAGCATTTATCTTATATTTATATCAACTCTATTTTCATTTTTACCTGCCTTTTATTTGCTTCAGTTTTCTCTTTTTGTTCATTTTTTGTCTAATCTTTATTAAAACGTACTTGGAGTGAAATAATAAGTTTTATCAAGTTACTCTCCCTTCCTTCTCTTTCGAAATAGTTGTTATTATAAAAACGGATTTGGTGGGAAGACGCTCACTAGTGTACTGTGTTCGCCGCATTAAGCTGCTACCGATTGTTAAACGAATTATTTCTTTGTTTGAGTTACAAAAATTTCTTCAGTCCTGTGTCGACTAGAACCTCTTTTTGCAACAAAGTCTGAAATTCATTACCCTGGTACATACTTCTCTCTATTGAGTCATGCCAACCCTAACTGCTGCTCAGTGTTTTATTTTTATACAGAAACATCTGTGGCATGTTCAATAAGAGACCGTAATAATAATGAAGTTGGACATCGAATCAAGCTATTAAAGAAAAAGAAACCGGCTCTCTCGCTAACCGTACATGTAACAGTTGCATGAGCTTATTTTTTCTGTGACACGATTTTTTAATAATTGGAGAAAATTTCCACTGAATGGAAATTTTCCAGAATTACTGCTGTAATATGATCTCTTTAGTTTTACAGTTGAATTTTGACAACTACATTCGAAATGAAAATTACCTTATTAGGTAATTATAAATTCGAGTTAGAAATACTTTGATATTGTATCCATTTTAATAATTTACATTTAGTATACTTTATTAAAAATCATTATAGATATTTTTGTAACAATGAACTGAGCTTTTTAGTAATATTAAATTAACATGGGAATTATGGGTGCTTTGTTTATTTTTCTGGGTAATTAGTAAGATAAGATTCCATTTGATTCAATTTACATGTGTCACAGTTAAGTGGTTCTTTACAAAAATGTAAATAAATCTAAATTTCAGATTCGTCTTTACCAATTTATTTTTCTTCTTAGTTTTAGATTTCATTGTTTTTTAAGGCATTCAAGACATTACTAACATATAATAAGCAACTAAGTAAGCAAAACTTTTTAAAATTTCAGCCCGCGACTCAAATCCTAGCTAAGTAGCTCGTTTTCGAAATGTTACTGTTAGATATTGGGTTCTTTTTGAGGATTGATGACCGATATGGGTTTAAATGGAAAAATAATAATTGCAACATTCTGTCCCAATTTTTTTTATTTCCAGTACACTAAAGGACACATAACAAAACAAGTAGATTCAAACGATTCTGTTGGATTGAAAAATACATCGTCCGTCGTTCTTCCTCCCTCGTGCTTTCTTCACTGACCACGTTTTTCCTCCCCCGGTTTCCGCTCTCCACTGCTGGTTCCATCTCCCTTGTCCAGTCTCTTCCGGTCTAGTCGAATCTTCCTCAGGAATAGCGTTGGAATTTATTTCGAGCGCATAGGCCGCGGAGCGGCCTTTAAGCTCGGGTCGGTAATTTAGATGCAAAACTTGAATTTGAATCGGATTTAATACTTTCTGAAAGTGGGTATCAGAGGGAGGTCTGTGATTGATCGTCTTTGTTGTCTGGTAAGGGAGGTAACTTGGAGGTATAGGTTTCGGTCAGGGGTGGCGTTGAAAGCCTTCATTCCCATTGGTTGTGATGTCTAGGAGGGGAGCAGTCCTATTGGCTGTCCCTGGCTGCTGAGTGTGGATAGAGTGGGTGTTACTGATGAAGTGGACGTATACGGCAGTGGTGTGGAGTTATTACGTTAATCTGTATTTTAAATGAATAAATGATATTAAAAGTGTAGAATTTTAAAATTTATGAAAGTTAAGGAGGGTTATAGGAGTCAAGCAGTACTGTGCGGGGTCTTTTAGTATTTTCTCTGGGTGTGTAGTTTTCTAAATTTATCATGTTTGTGTTATTTGTGTATTCGAGGGAGTTAAGGAATTTTTTAGCTATTTTTTGTACAAATTTTCCGAAAGTAGGAATTTTAGCGGCTTAAGTATTTCATTGTTTCAAACGAACCATCTGGTTTTGGTAATCATTCTTAATGTTGAACTTTGTGTGGATTCCAGTAAGTTAATATTTGATTTTGCTCAGATAGGACATGCATATGTTATGATAGACTCTTCCTCGGGTTGCCTTGCCAGGTCCTCCTTTATATACCTGGCTCACTGCCAGATCCCCATATATATATTCGGTCTATTACCAGATCTATCATATATGCCTGACCTGTTGCTAGGTGCTGGTGCTAGATCCTTACAGTTACCAACGGCACTAATTGTGGCTTTTGGTCCATTAAAAAGATTTTGAAATTAAAATTTGACTTAGAAAATATTTGACTATTTTTTCACTGAATGACTTGCTTGCAATGTACAAGAGATCAATTACTTTTTTCGTATTCTGAATTGATATAGTTCATAATCTTTCTACCTCTTATTCATTTCTTTTCTTTCCCTCTCCTTTCTTCTGCAGATGCCTTCCCCACTGGTAATCGACACAGACTGTGGCAGTGACGATGCCATGGCTCTCATGGCAACACTTGGAGATTCAGGGAGACGCTCCTGCCGCCTGGTGGCCATCACCTGCTGCTTTGGGAACACCACAGTCGACCACGTGTGCCAGAATGTCCTCAGGGTGCTACACGCATGTGAGGAGACTAAGGTAAGATTTATACCCCGTTTCACCTTAACTTGTGAGTATAAAGAAAGGCAGAAAATATATCAATCCGCTTGAAAAATAGTTCTATCTTGTTTTGGAATGTAAAATAAAGATGGGAATTCGTAAAACAATATCATACATTATAAAAATTGTGATTTTAAGGATATGTTTTAAGGTAATCCCACGTTAAAAGCATTTATTTTTTAAATTTGATTGAATAAATAGTCAAAACAGTGACATGGGGAAATTTCAGTTCTGTCGGAAACCTGTTTTTTTTTTGTCTGTTTTCAAAGTAATATTCCTGATTAGCTTGCCACGCTTCCACGCCAATTCTATGCCATTCGCTTTGTATCTTTGCTATCGTTCATACCTACAATTCTTATCTCTCATTCCACTACCTTCGTTTCTTTTTGACATTCTAAACATGGCCGGCCACACTGTATACACTAACAAAACGAGGGAAATCAATCGGCAATGGATCCCGGAGAAACATACTGAGAGTTTATTCTCGACTTCGAGAAGAAAACCCTTTCGACTATTAATCAAATAGTCGAAAAGTTTTCTCAACTATATATAAATATATATAATCGGTGTTTCTAAAAGAAAATTTTTTCGTTTAAAGAAAGAAAAGAAGATATTAAGTTCCGAACAAAAAAAAAAAAAAAAAAAAAAGACATAGTATCGCAGGTAAGCGCAGAAGGCTGATGAAGTGTGTTGACTTTATATTGTCATGCATTCGACGAAAAATTCGTAGTTTTTCCCTTAGAAATGAAATTCCTTTGTACAAAATTCTGAAAGAAATGAACGATAATACTGATATTTTTTTTGAAGAACATTAACCGGACTACCTTGTACAAAATATTGAAACACATGAGACTTTCCTTTAAAAAAAAGGGGAAAAAAACAGGCTGTGTTTCTTGAAACACAAGACATCATTTCATGGTACAGAAATTATTTGAGAAAAATTAGGGTGTTAAGGATAGAAAATGCATTAATATACTATTTGGATGAGACCTGAGTAAATGAAGAACTTCTCAAAGTCGAGTGTGGCAAGGCACAAAAATTAAAAGTAGTTATGAAGCATCCTCTTCTAATTTAACAGTAGGTTTTACTGCACCTAAAGGCAAATGAAGGAGATTTGTCATAACTCACATTGGAAGAAACGAAAGATTTGTTCGGGATGCGGCAGACAATTTTATAGGTAAAAAAATCCGGGGATTATCATGAAGGAATGAATAGTAACTATTTTGAGAAATGGTATGAAAATGTTATGCTAGAATTAACTTTTAGAACTTGGCTGAAATTGAAACGAAATATTCTTTTCACTCGTCGCTTTTTAGATTGAGGAGAAAATTCCCCCTCTCTCCCCAGACAATGGATTGGATGAAGATGTATAAACATGTTACAAAATCTTGTTTTATTAGAGGGTGTAATAAATTAGCAAATAGAATTTAAGATACGTAATTAAAATTAAGCAATTAAACTTTTCACAACATTTTTTTTATTTCCTAGCCGAATTTGGAGAATTTCGTTGGTTATAGTCACTCTCTTCTCCCGGTGTAACCCGAGTTTCTATGATAATGACTATCAACCGTCCATTGTAGCTTTTTATACATTGCCAAGCTAGAGTGAAATAGAGTATAGCTACTAAATTGTGCCGGGGGGGGGAGAGAAAGAACTGAAGTAAGGATGATTGACATATATTGCTAGCGCAAAATTCTTGAGGTTAAAAAGTGGTCTTTTTATATTAAAAAATTGCACTGTGATGATACGTCTGTCCTAAGAACAGAGAGCTGACTCAAGTTAGCAATTTTGTTTGACGAACACATGAAAAAGTTTTTTTTCCTTTTCTTTTCTTTCCTTTTTCACTCTTACAGCTTTCTGACGTTCGATTTGAGAACATTATTCAACGTTTTCAATTTTCTCTTTAGTTTTTGCGTCAGTCATTTTGTTTTGTATCCGTATTTACAAAGACCATTTTTAATTCCTCATTTTTTTTAAATTTAATATTTTCTTGTATTTAATGTGATTTTCGGATTTCAGCAGAGTTACATTTTCGCTTAAACCTCGTTAAAGGATAACGAATATGTTAAAAAGAATTATTGTTCTACCAGTATGTAATTGCATTGTTATTTATAAATCATCAGGACGAGATGACTTCTGGATCGGCCTCCTTCTTAAGCGAACTCATTTTTTCATGGACATTCGCATATATATTTGCTTTAAGTTCAGTAGAAAAGTAATGATTCGTCTTTTATAGCTTATGTACACTTTATAGGTGCCTGTATACCGGGGATGCGATAAGCCTCTCATTCTGCACCCTAAGCGTCCTGAGATCGTGCACGGGTCGGATGGATTCGGTGATTGTTCACACCTCTTCCCCTCATCCGGAACCGTTGAAGAGATTCCTGCCTCCTCTGCCCTCGTGACCCTGTCTCACAACCATCCTGGCCTCATCCTGACTGCCCTGGGACCTCTCACCAACGTGGCCCTGGCCCATAGGCTGGATCCCGACTTTACGTCACGCCTCAATAAAATCATTTTCTTGGGTGGAAATTACAAGGGTGAGCAATCTTAATTAACTTTCGGTACTTTGCGGACTTTTTGAAGCTTCACTCCCAATCACAGCAAGAGGAGTCAAACGCAGTAATAACAAATGAAATTCTTTTGTAATTCGATTCCCACCAATGATGGGAGTTGAGTTCGTTAAAATGGATGGATGATTCGTTTGACAATCGTCACATAATATATTCAACTAGCGTAAGGCGACAAGAAACTAAAGTATTTTCAAGTTGAAACTATCATGAAGGATGCCTTACGCCAAAGCTTTTAACAGGACGTATTTTCGACATTTACGTTTTTACGCTTTAATAGTTTTTGATTGATTGAGTGTTTACTAACTTCGCTCTTAGAAGCCACATGAGGACTATTGGCTACGAACCTCGACATTTTAAGTCTTGGTCCAGTGACGAGGACGACACCTGCGAGTTCACACTCACCTCAACTTTCACATCACTTAATTGTGAGGATTTTACACTTTGGTGGGAATGGGGCTTAATTCATTCTGTAATAAACTTCTAAGAAGGAAAGTAAATGTGTTAATATTCTACTCTTAAATTCATTCGAAGCTATGTTACTTTTTTATAGTTCACAAAAGATACTTTACATTTCTTAGAGATCTGGAATAACGTATGAATTGGTTGTCGACATGTCGTGTAGAAGGTATAAATCTGTGGTTATACGTACAACGTTTCCTCACAATGCCAAATATAGGTCATTACTTCTTTTCTTTATTTGTTGTTTCGATATTCGGTATCATATATAGCTTTAAGGGAGAGGAGTTTCTTATAACAAATTTTTTGAAGTTGGAATATTTTTTTAAGAATGTTTTTCTGAGATGGATGGAAGCAATTCAATTAGTATCACCAGGCTCTAAGTGACAGAAATAAATAAATAAATAATAAAGTCTATCAGATTCAGTCCGTAGTGAAGATTGAGTCTTTTGGCTACAGGGAAGTTAACGGAGAGTTCCCCTCGAGCTTGAGAATCAAAGGAAGTTGTTTTTCAGGAATTGTCGAATCCGATTTTATGCTGGTTCTATATTATAACCGTTATGATATACGATAATAAAATGATGTTGTATCTTCACTTGTTTAACATTCCGAAGAACGTTTATCATGAACACAAAACGTTTTATCTGGAAGATGGACAGTCTCTTATGATTTCCTTTTGCTGTAGACTGGCATACAGTATGAGAAAACTCAAAATAGTTTTGTATAGAAGCAGCTTGTGCCACATCGAAAGCCTACTTTTTTGGTACAGCATGAACGTTTTAAGACGAAGCCTGTATTTTAATTGTCTAGTTTAGAGATTTGAATTTGGTTGGCGAGATAATGAATGAGTGATACATAAATGAGTGTGTAGTTGTATGATTTTTCACCCTTGTCGCCCACATACATTTCAAGATGAGTGATCTTGAATATATCATTTACGTGATAGTAAAAGAAGAGAATTCTCCTCAGATCGCAACTCGTATTTTAATATATACTTATGTAAGTTAAAGAGAAAAGAAAATATACGTAGTATCCATAAATTTGTCTTAAGAAAACAAACTTCAGAACTCTAATGATTATCGATTTAATATTACATCAGTAAATGGGAGAAGTACTTTCCTTGGGTTTACATTCCTTATCATACAAGGTAGCTGCTATAGCTGTGTGGTCATGGTCGAGTACGGTTTTGTTTCCTTCGAGTCTTGGATTGAAGTCCTGATGCCACAGAAGACTCTCCGCGTGGTAGAGCTTATGTATGTTAACTCTGTTGAATCTCCGAGTCCTCTCAATGATGGATTGCTACGCAGTCGCTAATAGCCCTTGAGTAGCTTCCAAGTGCGATGTTAGTAAACTATCAAGCTCCTGATGTCATGATGTGGAAGTTAGGCTTGGGGTGCTAACTCTGGTATCGTCCTCGTCACTTGATGGAGATTAAAAATTACGAAGACTGTCGCCAATAAACTTTTTGTTGTTTCTAAGTGCAACGTAAAAAAACAGAGAAAATTAACTTTTTCTGTGGATACAAACTATGATTCTTTTCCCTTACAACATATATCACAGACTACTTGATATAAACCACAATTCAGTAATGAATGCGTTCAAAGGTTTATATATTGCTTTTTATCGTTCAAATAATTTATTTATTTATTATTTTAACAAAGAAGTCGGAAAAATAGAGAATACGTTAAGACAGTGAGAAGTAAAGCAATCTATTTCACTGCAATGTTTGATATGAAAACCTCGCCTCGTGTAAAAGAGCCATAACTTTAGAGCCTCGTCTAGGGTAAAGAGTCGTAACCTTAAACTCCGGTATATGTGATCATAGTAGAGAGCTAACAGCTGATATTGTTTGCATCGAATCATGGATTCGAATCGAGTGTTTTAATTGTAACCTTTTCAATCACTCGTCAGTGAATTACAGCTTAAAAATCGATAGAAGAACTAGTCTGCATTAATTGATAAAATGCTCAGGTCGGTTCCTGGTAAGACTGCCTACGATTTCCGAAACCAAAGCCGGAAAGAGGAGAAATCAACAAAAGATCAACCCAAAATATGAACTTTCATCACCTAACACCGCCGTCTAACCAGTGCTGGTGCACGTTAAATCTGTCGCGGTTCAGCTTTAGCTGGGAATGGAAGTTAGGAGAGGGAGGCGCCAGCTCAGGAGTCATCTGCGTCACTTGTCCAAGACTTAAAATTTCGAGATCCATCGCCATTATTCCTCGTGTTACTTCTAGTGCACATTAATAAAACTAATCAATCAATCATTTATCACCAGAAGGCCCTAACAGAGGAAGCCACCGGTCGCAAGATTTTAATCAGACGGAAACTCGTTATCTGAATCCTAAAACCCCATTAAATTAACCAATCTAATCAAAAACATGATATTTTTTCAGCCGTAAAGGAACTCTGAAATTCCTTTAACATTTTTCCAAATTAACTAGAAGTAACTTTTAAAATGTTCCAAACTGATGACGCTTTTAAAATTGTTTCAAACTGATGACGCTTTTATATTCTATTAGAATACGATAGAACTAGTCTGCATTAATTGCTGAAATGCTCATATCGGTTCCTGGTAAGACTGCCCCGGATGTCCATGTTCCACTTCTGGAAAAGGAGTATTCATTACATCATTGTGCTCAGATTGCTCAAATTCAAAAATATCCTCCTTTTTCATTTTTATATATTTTAAACACACTCATCTCTACATCTCATTAAATTCAGTTCATTCAAAAATTACTATAGAAACTCTTAATATGCATTAGGATCCACCAAAAGAAATAGAGATCTGACATTTCTTCTCACCTACTCTCCCCCTGAATTCAATAGAAGGCAAACTCAAAATTCAATCTTTTTTTTTTTTTTTAAATTATCTCTATCACTATTTTTAAATTTTCTTCTGCATTCTAAAACCTTTTATTTTAAAGTGCAAAGAATCATTAATTTTTAACTCTCTTACTATAATTTTATCATAGGCAAGATGCAGACCGAAGTCAAGTACCAACCATCTATTCTGAACGGATATTTAGAGGTTCATGTGCTCCTGCAAACCAATCAGCATAATTCTGTCGAGGTTCTGTTGGCGTGATGCGGAAGCTTAAAGAGAGAGGTGCTAGTTCAGGTGTCGTCTTCTTCGTTAAAGGGAGATTCATAATTATGTGATCCATTGCTAACAGCCCTTGTGTTGCTTTTCCGTCCGAGGCTAGTAATCAGTCTAACCTTTGTCGAACAAGTTAATAGTAGATTTAATATTATGGAAAAACAATGTATATATATTATATATATTAATAACGAATCCACTTCATAACGTGGTTCTGGCTCGTATTTCCCTTCAACTAACCGTTGGGGACCTTTATATGATGCTACTTGATTTGAGAACCTCATCCAATAAAAGAACTTTCATACCTTCATTCATGTAAATTAATGTTGAAATGTAGAGAATCAAATTGGAGTAATAACATTTATAAGCAGTGAAGAATTTAATAGGGAGAGAATTGTGGCATATATACGTGTATATATATGTATATGTATATATACGTCTTTATATATATATATAT
>BMAW01023693.1:1293501-1368393 GCA_019974015.1 Nephila pilipes | reverse complement strand
TGTGTGTGTGTGTGTGTGTATTTATATATAAATATATAAGAATGGTTCAATCACATGGAGTAGCACAAATATACATATATTGAAATGAAAAGAATATCCATGCGTTCAGCAATAACTGATAATGTTTACACTAAGTGTGATAATGCGTCTGCGTGAGGCATTTTCGATTCCTCTCGATGTTTCAGAGTTATGTTGTTACATCTTTGTAGGGAGAATGCCCATCTCTTTGTAGTCTAGACGATTGCTGTGCATTTTTTGTTAAAAATGGGAGCGGAATACGATCCGTGTAGCATTCAATTTTGGTGCAGAAACCCACGATTCAAACTCCATACAATCGCGATTGCTTCCCGCTCAATGGTTGACAAAGTTTGCTGGACTTAGGACAATTTCTGACTTGCGTAAGACATTGGGTAAATCTTTTCATCCAACTTTTGAGATAAACATGCAGCAATGCCAACTGATGAAGCGTCTGAATGAATGATGTACTGCCGATTCATCACAGGAGTATTTAAGGAAGAAGAAACGGCAAGCGCACCTTTTAAAATTTTGAACCTTTTTTTCATGCTTATCAGTCCATGGAATTTTGTCGGATACTATCTTTTTCGTTAACTCCGTGTGGAGATACAGAAGCTCCGATTAGGAATGTACTCCCGATAGTAATTGCATAAACCGAGTACACTACGTAATTTGTTCATATTCGTCGGAAAGGCCAAGTTTCTTATCGCAAACACATTTTCTGGATCAGGCTGATGTCCTCTCGAACCGACAATGTGTCCTAAAAATTTCACACGAGGTTTTACGCATTTATATTACTTAAGGTTCACAGTGAAATTTAATCCTTCCAACATCTGTAAAATAATGTTTAAATGCTGCAAATGTTCATTGAAATTTCTCGAAAATATGGCGATGTCATATACATACGCACGGAAGAATTCTCTAATAGGAGCAAGCGCTTTATTCATTACACGTTGAAAAGTAGCAGATGCTTTTTTTCAGTCCAAAACTAATGACTTTATACACTTGGTGTTGAGTTTTGAAAGAATTAAAATCTTTGTTTTCTTCTGATATCGGGATTACCCATTATCCCTTCAAAAGATCTGACGTAATTATTATGTTAGCTCTGCCGGTCTACTGGATCAATTCTGTTACGTCTTCCAAAGGGAAATCGTCCGTTACCGTTGCACAACTCAAACCCCGGTAAGTCGATGCACAATCTTATGGATCTATCTTTCTCATTCACACAGACTAAGGGATATACTATCTCAGCGCTGCTTTCCTCGATTAATCCTGATTCCAACAATTCTTGGATTTGGTGATCTACTTTTCCCTTCAGTGCTTACGGAGTTCTGTACATAAACGGTTTTTTCCGTTCGACGTTTGGCTTTGAATTGATTTTATGGGCGTCAACTTTAGCAATATTTACATTGCCTGTAAACAGTCTTTGGTATTTACTTAATAATTCTAGTATCTTTTCTTCATCATCTTTTAGGTGACATATATCAATATGCTTCAATAACTCTTTCATTCGGGTCTCAGAGAAGTTGGAAGAACTTCACAAAAATCTTCATCTCCAAATATCACCACCCTGATTGCATAACATTTGGTTAATACCTCCTTATCTTATTCACATGACAATGCCGAATTTTTCTATCACTCAATTTCACTTTATAAGAGTGAGGAGGATTCAATCCAACTATCTCTCCATGGCCGGTCCACTGCGCATAGAGTTTGTTCGTTGAATCAGGTATCAATAAATATACCTGTCACCCATCTCAAAACATTTGGAACGAGCGTTGCAATTGAAATATTTTGCAT
Source organism: Nephila pilipes (assembly GCA_019974015.1). Taxonomy (NCBI): domain Eukaryota; kingdom Metazoa; phylum Arthropoda; class Arachnida; order Araneae; family Nephilidae; genus Nephila; species Nephila pilipes. Next base: position 1,366,578 of record BMAW01023693.1, on the reverse strand, counting down.
AAGCTTTAATGACGCCTTAATTAATGCAGTCATTAATCCAGAGGCAATTAATTACGCCTGCTCAGCAGCCATCTCTAAATTGATCTTTCGTTCTTGTAAGTCGTCCACCACAGATTCCATGTTCAATGGAATGGAAATGTAGCCGCACCAGCTTGATTTTATCTCACTCAAAGGACTTTTAGCTGGTCGTCCATACATCAGTTTGAAAGGTGACACTCCCGTTGTGTTCAGTCCGGGACTTTTCTGTATGCGAAAAGCAATTACTGCATGTATTTGTCCCAATTACTTGGATCAATCCTGATAACGTGGTGGAATGAATTTTTTAATAGCTTATTGTATCTCTCCACAAGTCCATTCGACGCTGCATATCCAAGAACTGAAAATCGGGGGTACAGCCTAAGCGCTTCATGAGTTAACTTTGAAGTGAAATTGGTGTCCATGTCGCTGGCAATGACATTTGGAATTCTCATAAATATCTCCATCAGCACGTCGCATGCAGCTTTGGAAAACAACGATCGAAGAGGAATCGCTTTCGGCCATCTGGAAATCTGGTCCACCATGATAAGGCAGTATTTGTGTTTTCTGGCCGACGGTGGATCAATCTCGCCAATTATATCAACATTTACGACCTCGAAAGGTAAATATGGCCTAAGAAAAAGGGTTATAGTTATTTTGTTCGCAGGTTTCTCAGGGCTTTTTAATTGACAATTATTGCAAGATTTGTAATATTCCAAACTATCCTTCTTTAAATCAGGCCACCAGAAGTTAAAATGAATTCTTTCACTGGTCTTTTTAAACCCCATATAACTTCCAAAAACAGATCTTTGAGTCAATTTTAATACTTGAGGACCCCTAATTTTAGGCAAAACTAATTGTGACACCTTTTCCTCAATTACTTTATCGTCGGGGAATAGTAGATCATCTCTCAAATAAAAATTCTCTCTTTTTTCACAGTAAATTGTGTTTCCATACATCTTTCAACGTGTCACAATTTAACTGCTGTTCTCTCAATAAAGCTCTTTCAATCACCCGATTTTTGATATTCATTTTCCTCCTGCGTAGGAAATAATGTTTTCAAACATAAACATTCTTCATTTTCTAACATTTGCTTTCCACTCTCTGCCTTTCCTATATCAATGAAATCAGACTTCTATCCACCACAACAATATTCATTAATCTCTGATGGTGATTCATCGCTTCTCGTTTCGTTTACATTTACCTGCAATAGCTCGTATATTTTTAAAGGAATGATCGCCTCACCTTTGATTTTATTGGTGATTGCTGCTAACACTTGAATAGGTTTCGAAAATGCTTCGTTTTTTCCCCCCTATAACTGAACGCTGGAAAGAGAGACTTCTATTTTTTCTCCAAAAATGCTTTTTTTTAAAATTATCTTTCTTTTCTCATTCTTTTTATCCGAAATGAGATTTGAGTTCAAAACAGTTATCATTGATCTGAAATCAATTAAAACCGTTGCACTCTTTCCGTTGAGAGCAATTTCAGCATATTGGTGATCACTCATAGCTAATTTTGGTTCGCTTGACTTTTTCTTATTTCTTGTTTCTAAACGGAACTCAGTTCGAATTTTTGCGGTTAATGCCTGATCATCTTGCGTGTGTTTATCGATATAACCATTCATTCCCGTCGCTTTGTATCTTTTTGGACAGTTCTTTGCCAAATGTTACAATCCGCAAATATATAATATTATTTCGTTCATGTTTTTCTTGGAATTTAGGTATTTCTCTTTAATGAGAGGGAAAATATTTCTGTACTGATAAATTTTTCTGTTCTTCTCATGGTGGTCGTTTGATAAATGCTGAATACTCTCTTTGGAAATTTTCTCTCGGTCTTCTGTTGACACTCGCTCTGACATTTTCATAATCGTCTAATTTTGAGGCAATTCGATCTGGGTTTTTGAAATGTGTCCATTCGTCAATAAAATGATCATATATTTCTGGCGGAGTTCTCCTTTTGATTTGCTCAGTTATTATCAAGTCGCAGAAATCTTCAAAAGTATTAATTTGTAAGCCTCGAATCCATTCTTGAAAATAATTTGTCAGTTCGTAAATCACCCCAAGTGATGTCTTGTTTTTTCTGATGCTTCACAAATAATTGTCTAAAACTTCCGGTGTTAATCTATATCGTTTCAGAAGAATTTATTTCCCCTTATCGTAATCATTCGCGATTTCACCGTTTTCACGTGAAATAATGCGTGCAACATCGTATTGCAATAGTCCGATCAAATGAGAAGTACAATTTTCCCTTTTGATTTCAACTCTTTATAGCTTGTCTCTCAAACAACACTAGATATAAGCTAATATAGTTATTCTTCGGATCGTATTTTGGGAGAAAGTTTTGCAGCTATACTTTCGATCTAACAAAGAGTTCTGAATTGGTCGCAACGCTCATTCTAATTCTTCCGTTTCCTAAACGTAATTTCTGGATTTCAAATTCCATTTCTTGCGTGCGTTTCCTTTCATCATCTTATCTTTTCCTTTCGTCTTCCTGTTTTTTTTTCTTTCCTACAGTTCTTTTCTATGTTCTATTTGCGTATTGATCGATTCTCTGACAAACTCTTCCTCATACGCTTCAGTTTTCAAAATAGCATTCCTAAATGCCATTATTGTCATCTCTGAAACATTCCAGATGCCCATTTCTCGAGAGACGTATTGCGAGTCCTCTTTTTTCCCTTTCGCTAGGAAAAGCCATTGCGATTCGCTAATCCCCGGAATCAGAATTTTCACAAAATTCAATCAATTCTGAAAAAACTCAAAATTCACTATATCCTGTCAGGCTGCGCCAGTGTAATGTTTAGTTGTGGTTCGAAGATACTGTGAAATGAGTTACGACGTTTAAAAACTTAACAAAACCTTTACTGAGGATTAAAATAAATTTGTAGCATTCCCAGGGAGACTTATTTAACTGCTTCTATGCTACGAAAACCTTCAACTCAACTCAGAAAAGCTCCTTTTTTTCTCCCTTCTCGTGGGCGGTACTGCCAGCAGCGTGTACCGAAGGCTTCTGAATCATGGCTCGGAGGGGATAAGAACACTACAGAGTCGGACCCACTTTACTAGTGTAATTACTGACTCGGATCTCGTTAACAATGGTAAGGTAAGTAAATATTTGTAACATTGATCTTCAGATTCAGAATATGTGTAGGAACCAAATCTATTGATGTGATTTTTACCATGTTGTGTTTCGGTTAATCTAAAATTCGAATAAAACGAATCAAATTCCCATAATGTTAAGAATTTATTAATTAATAATTATTTATTTTTGTGATTGACTGCAAATACGTGAAAGAAGTGATCCTTGTACATTACAATCTTATTTGGAATTGATTTTTTTCCGAATGTCATCATATTCATAATTTTTCTTCTTTCTATCAAAACATCACCAGATTATATATAAAATATAATCTATTTCCCGATTTAGTCGACAACAGAGAAAAATTCGCAAATTTTTTATTTTCTGACAGTGTAAACCTTATAAGGCGCTTTAATTCATTGTGAATATGAAGTTATTTTACTTCTTTCTTAGGTATTGGCAACACGACAGCCTCGGCGGAGTTCAACTTTTACTGCGATCCTGAAGCCGCGAACATCGTTCTAACAGAGGCCAAATGCCCAGTACAAATGGTCCCATGGGAGACTACCATGGAGTACGGAATCGACTGGGTGAGATATTTCAGCTGCTTTCGTTTACGTCCTTTTTTTTTGTTATCTGTATTTTGCTCTTATTACATTTTTTTTTGTCACAGTCGACCACGTGAACTCTCAGTTTTAACATTCTCCCTTTTTTTATAAGATTTAGAATAATCTTTTAACAGATAAGTCACGATGTCCAGTTAAGAGCAGACATTAATACCTTTTTTCCCTTTCTAATTCATATATCTTGGAATAAACATAGTAGCTTTTATTTCAATATTTGATAATCCTAATGAGAGAAATTAAAAACGTAAGAAATAAATGAGTCAAATAGTTCTTGTCCTTCTAGAAAACGCAAAAAAAAAAAAAAAAAAAAAAAAAAGACGCGCAGTGGTAGAGCAGTAATCTTTTTCATATATTATTAGAATATCATGTTGAAATTTCTCGAATACGATTTTCTGAGATAACTTATTTGTTATCGATAAGCTATCCAGACCCTTATTGAAATAGATATAATTTATTAATTGATCTGCCAGTTTATTCAGCTCCCTCTTCGAGCTTCTAAGTCAATAAAATCTAATGTAACTGAAATCCCGGAAAACGTTCCAGGGCTCTGCATAAAGCGGGTTAACAAAGCTAGACAATTCAGAATAAGTTTGATCTCACAAGAGTTTTAAATTTTCTTTACCTGTTAAAACATTCATTTATATTCCAGTTCACTTGCATCTAAAATAAAATGATAATCCTGTAGAAATGTTTTAATTCCGTTTGGATTATTCAGTTTATGGAATGCTGTATTATATTGATTTCTGTCGAAGGCGGTTAACACAGCTTGAAGTATTGTTCAGATAATATCTGAGATAATACCTCATTTTCCAATCTGGCCCCATACTAGAATTTTGAAATAATGACTTATTGGACCTTTACACTACGGGTTTGTCTAGGGGATTATAATTATGCGGTGAGAGTTAGAGAATGAAGCATCTGAATCAATAATAATGGAGAAGGGGAGTGTATAAAACGATCAATTCCTCATTATTTCCTATCAGAAGGTGTAGGATGAATAAACAACTGTAAGAGGCAAAAGTACGAGAGACAGAGGAAAATAACTATTCATTTATTTTAAACTTAACAATAATAACTTTAACATTCCAACTTTAAAACTCGACCTTCACAGTTCTGGAATCTGCGAAGCAAGTGCGAAGATCGTTCCCTCCTTTTCTTTAAATTTGCTTACAGCTCCGCAGTCGAAAATGACGTCAAAAATGACGTAGGAAGCCGCCACATGACTCCTTCTTCAGTCTCAAGAAGGGAGATGAAACTTTACCCTCCTGCCGGATCTTGTACGATAAGCCGTATGTTCTTGTTCCAACGGTTCATTCGATGCGTCCAAAATGAATGCAGGTTTCAAACGATCCATAGCAATGAAGCATTCTTGTCCCTTAATAAGGACGATGAAATCCTTTGGCAGACGACGAACCACCTTGAATGGACCTTCATATGGTATCTGTAATGGTTTCTTGAATGGAGGCCGGTGGACGAAGACATGACTACATGTTTGCAAATCTTTAGAACATAGATTAGTTGAGGGCCGTGACGTAGAGGAAGGGTAGGACTTACAGTTCTGATCAGCCGTTGTAATCTTGCTATGTAGTCAGAACATCTATCAATATTTTTCTCCCCGTACAGTTGACCAGGAAGACGAAGACTTGATCCGTATATTAATTTCGTAGTCGAGGCGTTAAGATCTTCTCTCAAGACTGTCCGGAGACCCAACAGGACAAGAGGTAGTGCTTCCAACCAATCTCCTTGATGGCGAGTCAAAGCTTGTTTCAATGGTCGATGGAGGCGTTCGATCATTCCGTTGCACTGTTGTAAGATACAGTACAAGTTAGGTGAATACCAAGAAGTTTTGATAAACACTCAAAAAGACCTGATTCAAATTGCCCGCCCCTATTACAAGTCAACCTCTGATGCGTGCCGAATCGAGAAACCCAAGTGTTCACAAATGCTCTAGCCACAGTCTCCGCTTCCATATCAGTCATAGGAGATGCTTCGAGTCACTTTGTAAATCTATCTATCATAGTAAGGCAATATTTATAACCATGCTCAAGAGGCAACTTAATTATGTCCAGATGGAAGTGAGAGAACCTCTCGTCAGGTACAAGGAATTGCGCTTAAGGGGTCTCGGTATGCAAGTGTACTTTAGATTGCTGACATTCGATGCAAGTTTTACACCACATGCCTATATTCTTATTCATACCCTGCCAAACATATTTCGATCCTATGAGGTGTTTAGTACTGCGCATCCCTGATTGCGACAAACTATGCAACTCATTAAAAACTTATCTTCTTAACTAATGAGGAACATAGAACCTGTTTACGCGTATAGAGTTATCCGTGTATAGTGATTTAGCGCCATCAGACTTTTGTATTTTTATCAACTTACCGCTGAATTCCGTGCAACCTTCTAAAATCGCTTTCAACTCCTCGTCCCATTCTTGAAACTTCGACCATAACTCCAAATTCGACAATGAGGAAAACTGTATTTCACTAATCCTAAACAAAGTGTCAGCTACGACATTAACCTTACCTGGTAAGTACCGAATGTCAGTAGTAAATTGTGAAATAAAATCTAGTTGTCTCAACTGTCTGAAAGGGTCCTTTTCATGTTTCTGTGAAAACGCGAAGATTTAAGGTTTACGGTCTACATACAAAGTAAAAATACGAGCTTCCAATAAATGTCGAAAGGGCAGTATGGCACTATACTCTGCCAATAATTCTCGGTCGTAAGTGGAATATTTACAATGTGCAGATGATAACTTCTTCGAAAAGAATCCAAGGGGTCTAGGACCATCAGAAGAAATTTCTTGGAGGACTCCTCCCATAGCAAAATCACTGCAATCTGTAACCAACGCTAATTTTGTATCCACAGAAGGATGGTATAAAAGCGTTGCATTCGCCATAGTTTTCTTAATCTCCTCAAAGCTTTTTTCCCTTTCCGGATTCCATTGAACCTCTCTTTTGTCACGTTTTTTTTTGCACTGATTAATAGCCGATTCAACGGTGACAAAATAGATGCAATATTTGGAATGAACCTAAGGTAATAATTTACCATACCTAAAAACCGACGCTAATCAGAAATAGTAACGGGTTTTGAGAAATGTACTATTGCTTGAACCTTTTCACTATGAGGAGTACATCATTTGTCATTAATTGTATGCCCCAGGAAATCTATTGTGTTTTTACCACAATCACATTTGGACTCGTTCAACACGATACCATAATTTTTAAATCGTGTGAAAACTTCTTCCAAATGCATTTTGTGCTCGATATGTTTTTCACTGGCAGTTAGGACGTCATCCAAGTAAGGAAAACAATAATCGAGTCCTCTCAAAACCTCATTAATGAACCTTTGGAAAGTCTGGGTAACAGAACAAAGACTAAAGTTTAAAAATGGAAATTCAAAAAGTCCGAAATGCATAATAATGGCTGTCTTGGGTATATCTGGAGGGTGCAGAGGTATTTGGTGATAAGCACGTACCAAATCTATTTTTGAAAATACCTTCTTTCCTTTTAGCATATACATACGATCTTGAATGTGAAGGATAGGGTATTTATCGCGTATTGTGATACGATTTAGAGGCCTGTAATCTCCCGTAGGTCTCCAATCTGATGATCCTTTGGGAACCATATGCAAGGGACTTGACCACTTACTTTTAGATGGCCTGCAAATACCTCTCTCCATCATATACTCGAATTCTTGTTTTGCGATTTTGAATTGAGCCGGATTTAACCGACGAGCTTTTGCTCAAACGGAGGGGGGGGGTCCAACAATAGGGATGAAATGTACAGTATCGTGCTTCATTGTATTCTTAGGGGAAATGTTCAACTGTGTAATCTTACTTACGCAAAAGATCCAAGTATTCGGAATTCCCGACAATGGTTTTTACTACTGGGACATTACTTAAAGTAATTTTGCCCCTAGCTTTTAAATCAGTTAAAGGATCAACCAAACAGCGTTTTCTCAAATTAATCAGTAAACCAAAATGTTCTAGAAAGTCCGCACCGATAATAGACTTAGTAACCTCAGTGACAATGAAAGGCCATTGAAAATTACGTCTTAAATCTAAATCAAGCGTCAATAGCTTAGAACCGAAAGTTGCAATTTTAGACCCATTAGCTGCATATTAAAAGAAATCAGTTTTCCCATTATCTTTAGTTACATATGATTTAGGATAATAGGAAACATCACTACCTGTATCAACTAGAAAACCGGTATGATTGTTTACCTCATTCACAAAAAGCCTGCGATTTTCACCTCTTAAAACAGAAGTCGTCGCCACTCCTGTGAGTGATTCAAGTTTTTTTGTTCAAATGCACAAGGAGGTATGCAACGTTTTGCCTTTCCTCGATACTTAAAATGGTACCAGTACTGCTAACCTTCTCATTTTTTTGCACTACCACTAGATACTGATTGTCTACGTTGTGGTTTCGGGGATGCACGTCTTGAACCCGACCTAACCAATCTCGAGAGTTCATCTAACTGTTGTTGCATCTTAAACAATTGCTCATCTCGACGACAAGCGTGACCAGTACTCGAATTACCATCAGAAACAGAGTTTATACTGCCCTGCGAAAACTCAATGATTTTGTCAGCCATGTCCGCTAACTTGTTAAGGCTCTCTGAACTAACAGCTAAAACGGCTTGAACTTGTGATGGTAAACGCCTCATCCAGATGTTCTTAAGAAAGAATTCGTATACATGGTTTTCACTCAACTCTCGCATTTGTCTAAGAAATAAAAAAAGGGGATATACCGCCTAATTCCAAATCCTCAATTAGAGATTTAACTTTCCGGTTTTGCGATACTTCAAACTGCTCTAGTAAGCGGTTTTTTAGTGCTGTATATGGACACGGGATCGGTTCACACATTACATCCGTAGCATGCGAAAGAGTTTCAGGGTCCAATGATGCAACCAAATAATCAAATTTATTTTGCTCGACCGTAATACCAGCTAACCTAAAACTAGCTTCAAGCTGCATAAAAAATAGCTTTACAATACGAGGTCAAAAACTAGGAACCTTAACAGTAACTCTGTCACAATCATTATTTGATCCCCCAGTTCCTTCACTTTTAGTATCTGTACCTTTTTACCTTCAAGCGACATTTTAATCTGAGTGAGTGCGAGAAAGTAAAGACCACAGGCGCAAGAGCAGGATGTGGCTAAATTGACATCTCAAAGAAACTATACAAAAATTAAATCTTTTTTTATAAATTTTTTTATAAATTTCTCAGATGTTTGAACCATAGATAGGGACGTTACCAATTCACAAATCTCAGGAAGTTTCCACCGGTCAACATATCTTTCCAGCTTGCTTCAAAATTTGACGTTAAGTTCCTCAGCATTTAATTAGCCTTTCCAGGAGTCGTCAACTCTTGTTCCTTCAACGGGTCACCAGCTTATGGGGAAAGGGAGTGTATAAAACGATCAATTCCCCATTATTTCCTATCAGAAGGTGTAGGATAGATAAACAACTGTAAGAGGCAAAAGTACGAGAGACAGAGGCAAAGAACTATTCATTTATTTTAAACTTAACAAAAATAACTTTAACATTCCAACTTTAAAACTCGACCTCCACAGCTCTGGAATCTGCGAAGCAAGTACGCGTAGGAATGATCGTTCCCTCCTTTTCTTTAAATCTGCTTACAACTCCGCAGTCTAAAATGACGTCAAAAAATGACGTAGGAAGCCGCCACAAAATTTCTTTCTATAATAACGTTCCTTCTAATGTTTAAATATGTCTAGTTAAAAAAAATGTCACCAATTTTAGATCACAGACTCAAATATCAGTAAAAATGAACGATGTTCCCGTCAATCAACGTATGATTTTTCATTTGAATTGAGCCAAAGTAGCTCAGATTTCTTTGAAACATTTACTAGGACTGCACATTTCTACACTTACTTTAGTTCCCCCCCCTTACAGCACGTGTACTGAGATGTAAATTCAACAAATGAATTTTTGCTTCTAGGTATCTCCATGCGTTGATGAAAGAGTAATTCAAGTTACGGAGAGCACTTTTTAGAATACCTTCTTAGCGGTGATGGAGCAATCGAAATTTTGAGCTGTTGAGACAAATGAACTTGCGGCCTTTTTCAACAACAACGCAAGAAGTTAAAACGACTTAATAATTAGCCCAAGTGGGACGTTGATTAAAACTAAATCGATTCTTCATCAAACTGGACTAAATGAGATGCACCAAAAAGCTATCTGACTGTAAAGATGGAGATATTATGATGAGATATATACAGCAAAGCTTAAAGCTCCGCTTCTGAAGAAAGGACCTCTAAGCGCAAAGCGTTTCCTTTCTAAATGCTTCAATTCGAGTTTTAATGACATTAAGACCATTAATAGGCTACTTATAGAACAAATGAGATCACCCCTCCCGTTGTACTGACAACACCTCACATATAAACAACCTCTATTTCATTTGCAACTGTGCTTTGCTTGTTTGACATGAATTCTGACGAACTGGAAAGGATTTGTATTCAGTAATCAATACCATTGCGAACTATACCAAATGATCTGCAAAAATTTGTTGGGAAACGTTTGGAATAGCGATGGAATACTAACTTTACTATAGTCAGCCACACACCCTGGCAATACGGAGTCTAGGATGCCATCTCATTCGATAGCTGGACTCATCTAATTGCTATACGAGAAACATAGTTACCAATTGTATATGTATTTGTCAAACGCCTTCCTGATCAGGTAGATCACGACGTGATTCCCTAATAAGAATGTTTGGTATCTGATGAGTCTCCCGCCGTTTCGGGATCTTGTCGATATACTCTATAATTGAAGAGAGTTAGAAAAGACATTCCGCCAACTTAAAGAATCAACGTCAAGCTACATAACAATTTCTATGTAGTTCATGAGTAGATTAAAGCCTTATCTATTTGATTTGATATCAGTATTTGTATGTAATGTATAAAGCATTCATCTTCTCTGGAAAATTTTACTCGTTTCTTTTTCTTGTCCAAGTACATGTACATTACATCTATCGATTTCCATAACCTTCGAATAACTACTTCTTGGTTCATCATTATTTTTGTCAGAATAATAAAAAATAAATTTCCCTCTGTATCAATGAAATCCCTCATTGGCTTATCTTCTTTCGGTAAACACAGGCAGCATGACCCCATGGTACCCTAGTGATCCTTTCTTTCCCATGGGGCTTGCGGTCTTTCATAAACGCAAGTGTGGCTCATTCCCAGTATTTTTAATAATCCTTTTTTTTTTTTCGACTCTTTTTCTTGTCAACCAAATTTTGCCTTTCTTCCATTTCTTTTAACTTTTAAAAAACAAATACACATGTAGTGCGCAGTACAGCTAGATTTGGTTCTTGCGCTATAATCTCTAACTGTCACTCACTCATACATCCTTAACATCCATGTATCAATGACTTTAGAAATATATTTTTAAAAACATTCAATATTTTTGATAATACTTTAAAAATGGACTTGAAGTAAAAGTTTTTAAAGGTTCTCTTAAAATTAAATAATTGCTTAAAATAAATGTGCATTTTTAAGAAGTCAGTCATGTCTAAGATGCACTGATCTTTGAAATCTTGATATTCATCATCTGGTTGCCTTTGAGTTAAGTGACAGAGCCCTTAAATCTTCCTTTGAATTCTTTTTCATGGCTGTTTAAATATTCATAGTTTCAGTACAGCATCAATGGAAGAAAACCAAAATGGATCCTCAAGCGTTTAATACGATATATAAAAAATTTGATTCAAAATAAAAAATTGAGTTTTTAAAAGAGGCATGCCATTATGGTGATAGTTATTTATTTTGAATAAAAAAAAAAAAAAAAAACGTAATGAAATTTCATGGTGGTATTTTTAACGACAGTTAAGATCATTAATGACATGCAACATTTATGACATGCACTATTACATTCACTTATAAGAGAAAGAAATATAAAGTAGAGTGCTGCATGTGTGACTTTTTTTCAGTAAAATACCATCAGGGACTTACCTTCTTTTGGTACGTTTTGGAATCATGACCTCCAGCAACTCTAGTAATCTTTTCTTTCTCATGGGATTTACTGCCTTTGGCAAATACGGGTGACACAACCCCGGGATACCCAAACGATCCTTCTCTATTTTCAAGTATTCTTGTCAACCAATTCCCCACTCTCTATTTTCTTTTTTCCCTTCGAGATCATAGATACATATTGTTTGGCACACCATAGCCAGATTTGGCTTTTGTGTAGGGCTTCTTTCCTGAGAACCCGGGATTTAGGGAAATCGTAAGATTTTCGTACTTTTTGTATAGCAGGACACGAACGTGCAGGCACACAAATTCATAAACTAAAAATCGAAGCTTTAGATTTAGAATTTGAATGCGGTACAGAACCAGATGCTATGTCGCAAAAAACAATTCTGTGAAACAATATAAATGAAAGTATATAAAAAAAAAGTAATGGGAATTTATGAGAAATGAGAAAAATTATTCAGGAAATCACCTCTCAAGAATGATATCTTACAAAATTATACTGAAGCAGAGTTTGGCTGTGAAAAAAACAGTTTGCTTTGACACCAAAACACGCTGGAAAAGTTTGTTGGCAATTTTTGAATGACTTTTAGAGATAAAATCAGCAATTTCAAAAGGATTAATTGATACTAAAGAACAACAAATTTTGACTAAAGTAAAATTTGAAACCCTGACTGCTATTGTAGTACGTATGCCAGCAGTAAAAATTGTCATAGAAAAACTATGCTGTTGAAACGCGACCTCACCAACTGCTGAAGGAATAATTGCTTTCATTTTATTGAAGAGTTAAATCAACAAAACTACGAATTTGCTTTGAATGAAATGTTTTGTGGTCCAACGATTAATGAGAGACACAATGCTAGTTTAGTTGGCAAGCTAAATTTCATCAATATGTAAATATTGGGAGAAAGCACGATGCTACTGCAATTTCTGTTGATCTTTTACGTTTACCAAACAAAAATTATTTGATTCAACAAGTTAAACTAATTATGGCAGGTCTTATTTGCGAGGAAGATAAATCACCATCCAACTTTACACATTTAAAGGAAAAGAGCACGGAAACTTCGTAAGAGAAATCCTTAACTTTGGACAAAAAAAATTAGAAAGAGCAGTTAACTGAAAAACAAAGGTCTTATATCATTCAATTAGCCAGAGTTCTAACTCTAGCAAGATAGTGAAGCAAGAATTGCGGTTATTTGACTCAACATTAAATCGATTATCAAATATTATAAAACTGGGCGAGGTTTTGAAAATTTTTCCTTCATCTTCTGCTGAAGCTGAAAGAGCATTTCTGCTGTCAGGTGAGAAGAATCAAAGCGAAGAATTATGCCGAGTGATAAAAGCATAGATTACTCATGTTTTTAAATCATTCCTTAAAAATGAATAATTAATATATATTTTATTTGTATTTTGAAGGAGAATATATCAATATATAAAGGAGAATTAATTTGAATTTATGAATATCCTTATTTTGTGTATTTATTATTGATATCAATTAAAAATAACTAGTTTTTAGATTTTTTAAAATTTTGATGCATCCCCGGGAATTTCGAGAAGGAAAAAAGGGCAGAAAATTAGAAACTCTACCTTTGTGAAATAAACTTCTACTTTCACTCACTTTCTTCATCAAAGAGCATCTGTTATTCCTAAGTTTTGATCTGACATAACAGGTTTTTCTATTGATTGTTCTTTTGCAGGACGACTTTGAGGTGTTGATGAGGGAGCCCACCTCCAGGGCGCGTCTGCTGAGGGCAGCCACAAAAATTGTGGCCGAAGTGTGCCGGAGGGACGGATTCTCTCAGTTCCTGGATTGCGACTTCCTGGCCGCAGCCGCTACCCTGAGCCCCGAGAGCGTGAAGGGCGTCCTGAGAAAATTCGTCACCGTCGAGTGCTCCGGGGAGCTCACCAGAGGGATGGTTGTGTGCCAAGAGCCTCAGCCGGGTGGCAGGAGCATCGAGATCGTGCAGAAATTCGACAAGTCTATTCTGAACTCTCTGAGAAAAGAAATGGTGGCTTAAATATTCCCAAATCTTATAGATATTGTGGGAAAAAAATAACGCATATATAAGGGTGGTCGGTTCGTCTTACTAATCTTAATGTTCCCAATCAATTTTATACGTAATATGTAACACCCCTCCGCTCTCAATAATTCAGTATTCATTGTTAATGAATATAAGTAGGCATTGATGAGACCAGAAGCTTATAATTTAACGAAGAGACGTGGGATATGGATTAATTTGATTTATTTATCGTCAAGTCATGAATATGTAGAATTATGTTTCCTTTCTCTCAGTTTACTCTACATAAACGCTTTTGTAATCTACTCTATCCAATGAATTAAAGATCAATCTTACCAGCGTACTGGGATCCAAGTGTGTTAACTTGTGATGACTAGGTATTCGAGCGACATCTCTTAACCCGTACCCGCTCCGAGAGATCATGGATCTTTGTTCGATAACAATCTATCTAATAACAATCTCTATGTCTGCACACTTCTATTCGTAACTTCACTACCTAATCATTATTTACGCTAATATTGGATGCTCCTGTACTTTTATTTCCACATTTCTTTAAATCCATTCATTGGTCTTATAATGTCTCTAATGTTAATCTAATTTTTTTCGATAGTGTTTCATTTGATTGGGAATTTAAACAAAGAAATCATAAGAAAGTAAACCCAGGTGTTAGATGAGGGAAGGTACGCGAACAGAACTCATTACGAATTATTAAGTGTAGCATGGTGCAAATGAAAAGCAAGCCATTCAAGTAGCATCAACCAAAAGAAAAGAGTCCTTCTTCAACGTTAGCACTAACTGGAAGTGAATAGGACAATCCATGAGTTCCCAGAAAATATTCTCTCAAGATGTTTTTTAATTCCATTGTTCTTACTTCCAGTAGAAAAAACTTTGGAAACGAACACACACACACACAGACACAGACACACACATATACATACACATGGAAAATGACCTTTGAATATCTAATACTTCAAATCAAATGAATGATATATTTTGAAATAACAATAATATACAATTATTATTATGGAATACTTTCAAGAGAAAAGGAATACTTTATTTAAATTATTTTGTGAGAGGGAAAAATTGAATTTGGACATTTTAACGTTATTCTGCTAAATGAATATATTTATTGTCTACAACATTTTAAAAATCTCAAGAGGTTCCTAAAATATGGAATAAACATGTTTGAAAACTGGAGGTTTATACTTTACTTTCGTTCATAATATGAAATATATTGTGTTTATTATATTCTGTTTATTCGTTATATTTGAAAAGAATAATTATAATATTCAAAAATATTTGCTGCTGTGAAAAAAAAAAAAGAAAAAAATATTCACTCACTCACTCACTCTTTCTCTCTCTCTCTCTCTCTCACACACACACACACACACACATATATATCCTTTCCATAGATACATTGTTTTAATTTAGATCTAGGTAGGAATCAAAAATTTGATAAAAAACGGGTCACATCAACATATCTGTGCATTTTAAAAAGCAATCTTCAAGGTATTTGAAATATCATTTTCTTAGGTTAGTTTCCTTTTTAAATTCCTACTATTAGCTCTTGCATTCTCTATATATCTTGTTCAAATTTTCAATCGTTAATAAAATGCTTTTTATTCATCCACTCAAATTCAAATACATTTTTTTATACTTGTAGTAGATGACACTTGATGTTAATACAGTTTTTTCAAATATTAATTCATTTAATTAAATTTAATTGGTGAAAATGCTGTTTAGCCCGGCCACTTAGCGCGATTTCAAAAATTGCCAAACTTGAGGGATTTTTTTTGGGTGAACGTTAAGTCCGCAAAGTAGACCAGGGTAGCCACATTTGGCAAAATACCACCAAATAATTCCTGTTGCCAAGGGTGGTTGGGTTAAACTTCATTCCAATAATTTAATTTACCGGATGAATTAAGAAACAAGCCAATACTTCCACTATGTCATTTGTTTTTCAATGGCAAAGTTGGTAGCGCACTGGCGTAGAATCTTCATGCCTTCGGATCAAATCTCGTCGAAGTATAAAATTTTTTTATTTGATTTTCGAATAATTAATTTTAGTTTCATATGGGAGATATAGCCAATAGCCCCCGTGTTGCTTCTAGCGCGGCGTTAGTAAAAATTAAACTAAAACTTAAAATCATATAAGATAATTTATGCTAAAAATTCAAATTTTCCCACCCATTTCTGACTTCAAATATTCCTCACCAGTTTTACTTTATTAAATATACATAATGTTATGTATGAATGAATAAAAAAATGCGTAATAAAAATATTTATTATGATAGAAAATTATAAAACCTAAAGAAAATACATCATTAATGGTGTTTTATAAATACTATAAAGATGTTTTAAAAAAGGAAAAAAGAACTATTAATTCCTTTTTCATAATTCTCACTGTAGTTAGATAACTCTCTACAATAATTGTAATTAATGCCTCTTAAAGAATTAAATTATGATGTTAATACATGAAAATTCATTCACTTAAGCAACTTCTATAATAGAAACTTTCCATGCAAACTCATTTTACAGAAATAGTTAGAGAGTACTCTAATTAATCTATGTTTCTTTCATTTAAACTGGTGGCCGCAGTAGTCCAGTGGTCATAGCCGCTGATTCGCGGCGACGGTGGTTTTCGTCGAGCCGTAGGTCCGAGCCTTGATGCCCCTAAAGACCCCCGTGTAACCGGGGCTGAAGCATGAAAAATCTGTCGAGGCCCAAAGTCCTTCCATTTGCGGAATGAGGAACTGGAGAAGGAGGTACCAGCTCAGATGTCGCCCTCGTCACTTGAGCGTGGCTCAAAATTGCGAGGTCCGTCGCCAATTGCCCTCGTGTTGCTTCTATTGCAACGTAAATAAAACCAACTTCATAAAAACGAACGTTGTTAATTCAGAAATAAATGATACGTTGAAAATAAATTTAAAAAAAAATTCCTTCAGCTCTATGTGGCGAACGCATAAAAAAATATACTAAACAGTAAAAATAATTTTTTCTTCGGTTAGTAAGAACTATATTTATGTTATAAAATATATTTATAATATTATGAAAAATATTTATCCGCGTATAAATGTTAAAAAGTAATGTAAAATACATTAATATAGACAATTTGTTTCATAATAACCCAATGCCAACATTATTAGATGCATCCTCTACTTTATTAGAAGCACCCGGTAAGGGGAAACAAAAACTTTTAAACTTTGAACTGGCTATCTTTTTTCGACTCAGTGATGAGAGAATATTGTTTTCCTATTACTAAAATACTGCACAATTGTGAAAACAATGTTTTAAACGTCTTTTGAACACTTTCCATAATGACTTCTGTTTGCTTTTCTGTATGAAAAGTTATCATATTTTCGATATTTCTTATAAATCTTGGATAATGAGACATGTTGCTTTTGCATTCTGTATTGTACAATAAATTTCAGAATGATTATTACGGAATTTTCGTCTCACTTCTCCCAAAGTTAAATGATATGTATGTTGGAAACTCGCTTAACGAAAGCCTCTGATTACGAGTAATTCGCATAACAAGCTAAACAATTATTTTTTTTAAAAAAAAATTAACAAGGAACGTTTCTCATAACAAGTGAGGAGGAATAAGTAAGTGTGCGTCTGCCGCGTCAGTCCTCTTTTAGCACTCGTTCCATAGCACTTAGTGTCGCTTTGATCAAACATTTTTCCAAGCTTGTGATCATTTCCTGTAACTAGTTAAAGAGATTGTGTCTTTGGCCATGATTATGTGATTGGGTGTGGATAACTATGATGTCCATGCGCTTGTTGGTGGACCACAGCCTTCAGTTGCCCACCTAAGAGATCATAGAGTTGGTTTGTGTTTACAGCAAGAATTTATGGTGGAGAGTTAGTCAAAGGAAAAAAAAAGGTAACTCAAAATTCTTCTGGAACGAATTCTGAAAGTATGGGAAACTGCTGCATCGTTGATAAGATACACTGAGAAGCATCACCCTGATAAGACAGTGGCTATGCACACTGCAAATTTATTAACTGTTAATGCTGTGACGCATTTTCACCAAGTTTTGAAGTATCGAAAAAAAAAAAAAAAAACGTACCTTTACAGTTTTCGAGCAAACAAAAAATTAGTTATGAACGAGGGTCACTCAATAGGTCCTTAGAAAAAGGTGGAAAAGAGAACTATTTTAAGAAGATTTTTTTCAACATAATCTCCTTTTAGCTCTGTACACTTTACCAAGCGTTTTTCCAACTTTTTAAAACCATCTGAAAAGAAAGATTACAAAGGGTCATCAAAATAGGTGTCTGTTTGGGCTATGACCTCTTGGTTCGACGTGAACCATTGTCCGGTGATATATATATTTTAAGTTTGGAAAAATAAGAAAAAAAAGTCACTGAAAGCCGCGTCAGATGAATACGATGGATGTTGTAATGATTCGAACTTTAATTCCATGATTTTGACCATTGAAACTGCACAGATGTGAACCCGTGTATTATCATGATGGATCTTTTTCTTTTTTCAAGTGAGGACATTTTTCCTTGATTTATTCGCTCGAACGGTACAGTAACGACGCATAATACTCTCCAGTTATTATCTTTCCTTTTCCTAAGTGATCAATGTCGATGATCCCGCCTACATCCCCCAAACCCCTAGTTCAAACCTTGACTGCCAATTTCACCATCTTTGTTTTCTGAGGACCCCATTCGCCTTCAAAAGTTCATTGTTTGAATTATTCCTTTGTCTCTGTAGTGTAGTAGTGTATCCACACTTCGTCCGCAGTTATGTATCGTAGGAGAAACTCGTCAGAATTGCGATGAAAAAACGCCAAAATATCATCGAAGTTGAGCACACGATTACGCTTATTTTCCACAGAAAGTAAGCGCTGCATCCATCATGCCGAGATTTTTTTTGTAACTAATTTTTCGTGCAAAATTGAAAATCCTGCACTTGTAATATCCTAGTGAATTATTGGCAATGTACTTTATTTCAAGATCCAATAACTTTGGGTTATTCTTTCTTGGTATCAGTGTTACATAATGATTACCAACTGTAATCTGTACCAACCAGAGGGCTGTGAAAAGTTTTGTAGGGAGCTGATGGTAGGGTTGCTATGGTGACCGATTGCTTTGTGAAAGGAGACAGAGAGATCGCTGATGCGTGCTGTGATGGGTTGAATTTTGAGTTCTTTATGAAGTAGTGTCCGTTTATTGAAGAAAGGAGTGTTTGCAATGAAGCGTAGAATTTTATTCTGTTCAATTTGAAGAAGAGAGAGATTGGATTTGGCAGAAACACCCCAAATTTGACATGCATATGTTATGATCGGAAGAAGATGGAACTTGTAAATATGCAATTTATTTTTTAATGAGATTTTGGATCTAATGAATTCAACTGTTTGATTCGTCGCAATTTACATTTTGATTCGTCGATCTCTCAAAACCATATCGGGGATTTTATCAATCATTCCGGGAGTAGTCACTTCCAGGGCTTTATCTTTTGTGTATGTAAGGTCGAGTTTTATACTCATTTACTAAATTTTAAACGGTGGCAACAATGGAGCAGTTGTGCCATGAACTTGATCCAACTGAACTTCGATCTCTTTCGGTTTAAATCTTTTAAACATAAGTATTTAATCATTGCTCGATAAGCTCCCTTTTTTCCATTTTTCTAAATAAACACAAGTTTCTTGCTTCAATCGACTATAAAAATGAAACCGCGTGATAGAAATAACTGATACATAGACAGCTGTCTAGTAAGAGTCACGAGGCTTACTAAAAACAAACATTTTTCAATGCTACGAGCACCATCTCTTGGATTTTCTAAGGACTTATAGAAGGAACCCTCATATCACAAATAATTAACTAATTATTTCCATTCGTTTTTCCTACAAATTGAATTCGCATTCCAGATTCGTTCATCCGGCAATAGAAAAAAATGTAGAGGATTCATGCACCTTTATGTACATGTAATTTTATTTGAATAAACGTTTTCATAAAAACATTTTGAGTATTTTTTTCAGCATGGAATGCATTATCGTATTTTACATATGGAAAAAGTTGTCACTTATTATATTTCATATGGGAAAAATTGTCACTTATTATATTTCATATGGGAAAAGTTGTCACTTATTAAATTTTATATGGGAAAAGTTGTTTTGCTTAATGAATGTTTGCGTATGAATAACATTTTGAAATGATTATGCTCATTAAGCGATATTCCACTGTACATTTATATTCCAGTATCATTTGTTTTTTAATGAATACAGAAAGGAGAATTGTATGGATGGTCTCCTTTACAATTAGAGCAATTTAAAGCATTTGTATATTGCCCAGAGTTAGATACTCCACAATTTATACGAATTGCAGATTTCTGGTGAAATCGGAAAGTATACAAGAAACTAAAACATTTGTTGCATTAGGCAGAGCTTGTCTATTTAATTTTAAATACGGTGCTTCTCACTCTCCATGTTAGGGGCTTGGAACAACAATTTAAAATAACGTACACCACATTTGTCAAAAGATAAATTAAATCCTTCATCTCGGTGACTCACGGTGGTTAGATAGAAACAATAAATTTCGCTAAGCTGGATCGGAGGTTATTTATGACTCGGCCTATTACATTCTGATATATTCATACAAAAAATGGTAATTAAAACTAGGGAAACCATTTGACAATTGCCGAGTTTTATGAAGCGTCGCATTTAAGTATTTCGGTGTTTCTGATGTTTTTTATTCAGTTGCCAAATCCGCTATAGGTACATTTACTGGCATTTCATAAATAAGAAATCGAAGTACGAATCCTTCCCACATTATACCGGCATTGACCTACTTATTCAAATTTTGATCCTTTGCTAGAATTTAAGCTGCGCATGCGTGGACCAGAGACCAAAAAATTTGATTTTATCACTACGAGCAAATGACGTTAGTTATGTTTGCCTGTCTGGAGATCTTGCCTTTTATTTTGGCGTGTAGAAGGTGCAGTTTTGATTTAAAAATGCGAAATGACCTTTGTTTATTCTCAAATAATTAGATATCTTTAATTTTCTTTCGGGAGGACTTATGACCTCGACAGATTTAACGTGCATCAGCTCCGATAAAGGATGAGTAAATATTTGGTGACATTATCAAAGTTTGACTGATAATTAAGAAATAAGATAATTAAGAATCCTTTAAGAAAGTTTGCATCGTAGGACTGCACGAAGGTGGATAATAAATCCATCGGATTACCCACCAAATCAGTCTCTCAGACGTAACAATTTCCAGCCTTTGGCGGGATAGGGTTATTATATTTAAAATATTAAAATATAATCAAGAAATTTTGTTTACTTCTAAAGCATTTCTATTTGCAATATGCTCTATTTGTGTGTTAATTTACTATTATTTGATTTACTTTGTAAACATTATGTTGATAATTGTTTGTAGAAATGTTTTATATATTGGTATTATCTTTATAATAATAATTGCATTTCCCTAAATTAAACGAAATTCGCATTATAATATTTCTCAAAATATTTTTAAAGCCTTAATATATTAAAAAGCATTAGTTTGTATTATGCTGAAACTCAAAGTCTGCATTTTTATAATTTGTTATACTCAGTACAGGAATCTTAACATAATTATCCCTTATTGTAAATAAAAGTAACTATAATTTTTATTACTTAAATAAAAAGTTTTAAAAAGTAAAAAAAAAGTATTATTTAAAATTTGAGGGGAAGAAATTCTTCGGCTTTTCTTAATTACACTGGTGTCATCTTCGTCACTTGACCGAGGTTCAAAACTGCGAAGTCCGTCGCCAATACTTCTCGTGTTGCTTCTAGTGCGATGTGAATAAAACTAAACTAAATTGAATTTTTCCCTTTGCGTGTAAACGATTAGAAATCAATTTTTGTGATACTCTCAATTGTTCGGCAAGCTCATTTTGCTTTTGAAATGCATCTTCTAGCAGTGCTTGCAAATCTTCACGCCTAGTTTTCAATGGAGCGCCACATCATTCTCAATCACTAACATCAAAATCGCTATCTGTAAAACGTGGAAACTAAAATTTGCATGTGCTTTTCGATACGATTTCCATCCCGAAAACTGAACAGATTAATTAACATGCTTTTGCAGCACTTTTTCCTTGGTGAAACTCATAACGAATTCAGTGACGAATAAATGACTTATAGCCTGATATTTTTCATCTTCGAAATTTCTGTTTTAGATTCACCTTTCTCTCAGCTTCCTTGTCGTTTTGATAATTCGAAACTTATTCCTATCACAAGGCACAACTGCAGTGTACTGATTGGTATTCTATTTCGCAGTACACGTCACACGAAACTCGTTTTAAAGCTTCTTACTACAACCAATAATAACTTTTTTTCAAGTAACAGCCAAATTTCTAATGAAATTGAATAACGCCTCATTGCTACAGAGCATATGGAAAGTAAAATTTTGAGTTAATTTCCATGAAAGGGTAAAATTAAATAAAATATTTAAAATAGACATAGAAGTAAAAATAATATTCTCTTGAATGAATGTGAATTTTTGATAAAAGGAGAAGAAATAAATGTAGTAGTAGTAACCGTGTAGAAAACTGTTGAAAAAAATTCAAACCCGAAAAAACAAAAGAAATATGTCCATCACGCTATATTTTTCCAAAACAACGAAACGACCTTTTATATCAAGCAGGGAAAGAATTGGTGAGAAAAATATGCATTCACATTTTTGAATTCGATTGCATTCCAATGTTTCTCTAGAATGTTCCAAATTTAGAGTAAAATGCATTTCATTACAAACGGTTATGTACATAAATTATAATCCACTTTAAATGTCAGACGCAGTTATGGTATCAAATAATATAAATAACAAAGCAAAAAGAACCTGTATGATATTTACACTGGTGTTCAAAATTAAGTGAATCTTCCGATTTGGTCGATTATCTCAAGAATTATTAGATAGATTTTAATGAAATTTGGTTTGTATATAGGGTTGATATAATACAAAAAATAACCATTCAAGAGTTATAATATACTCGTATGATCGTGCGTAACACTCATAGGAATCGCAAGATATGATTCAGTAGTTGCAGAATAGAACAAAAAAAAATGGGTTAATAGGGTGTATGGTCCTCTCTTACAGATATATAAGCCTCGCAACGTGATTTAATGCTGGAAATAGGGGAATTTATGAGTTCAAATGGCAATCAGTCTCACTCGTTCAGCAACGCTATTTTCAGGTCTTTGATGGTTCTCGGAGGGAGGGTGTGAATTGCAATTGCCCTCCCCAGAATGTCTCAGGTATAACTGTATATGATTGAGGTCTGGAGATTTGGCTGGCTAATCCATCCGGAGAATATCTTCACTTTCCTGAAATTTGTCTACTAGATGAGCTCTATATGACCTCGCGTTGTCATCCAATAAAAGGAAAACAGGACCAACAGGACTCCTGAAAAGTCGGATATTGTGCTCCAAGACCTCTTTCAAATACATCTCAAGATTCTCAATGCCTCTTTCAAAGACATGGAGGTATTTGCGACCCTCCAAAATGATGCTTGCCCAGACCATCAAGCCTCCGCTGCCGTAATGGTTGATTTCTTGGACATTAGAGGGCAGGTAGTGGGTCCCTGGTTCTCTCCATATGAAAGTACGGCGAAAATCATTGGTAGTGCTGAACCGGAACTAATGAGTGAAGAGAATGGTCGTCCATTGATTCATGCTTTAATTTGTATGATCTCTGCATCATTTTAAGTGGACTCTCTTTTTCGCAGAACTGAGCGGGATGCAAACAACAGATCTTGTAAACATACCTCTCTCTTATTACTTCTGGAAACAGTCACCCTTGAAACTCGGGTTCTTATGACCGCATACAACTCGTGGGAGACCTGAGAAGCTGTAGCATCCCTGCTACGCCTCACTATAATGGACAAATGGCGATCTTCTCTGGCCGTCGTGGTTCTTGGACGACCTTGTCCAGGCTTTCTCTCGACGGATCCGGTATCCTTAAACTGTTTCCATAATTTGAGCCCGACGCTGGGCGTTAAATCGAATTCTCTGTAAACCTTGATTTGAGACTGGCCTGCTTCTAGCCTACCCATAACTCACCACCTGATCCCACCATCTAAACGTTGGTGGTCACTCAGTTTTACTGTTTGAATTTTAATTTAAGCGATTGCTTCAAAAAAACAAAACGAAATTTTTCGAAATGTATCAGCGAACGAAATGCAAATTTTGGCATGCGATCTTATAAATCCTGTTTTTCGACTAGTTCCACACACACACACGTATACGCTTGCGTATTCAACGTACAAGAGTTGCATTTTTGTTCCGAAGCAGTGTTTTTACATTTCACTTAATTCTTTTCACGAAATTCGACAAAATATGCAAATTCTCTTTATTTTGAACACCAGTATACTTAGAACATTGGTCAGGAAGGATAGTTTCTTTTGCATCAAAATATCTTGCTATGTATAACTATGTACCTATTTGTATTTTATTTCACAAATTGAAATGATAATTTCCAAGAAATGAGTAAAATATTTTCAGAAAATAAATATAAAAAATTGAATAAATGCTTTAAATATAGAAATATAACTTTAGAATGTCAAAATCAGGTAGTTTGGTGATTAATTTTAAAAAATTATACAGTTTGATTTTTTTTTCTTTGAATAGGTTCAAAGTTGACTAAATATTATTAATAATTTATAAGTATACGAATTTTCGAAATTGAAGACACAACATTATATTTTATGCAATAATTTGTATTTCTTTTTATCTGTACTGTTTTTTACTTCTATAAATACATCTGTGATGTAAAATTTCTAAAAGCGGAATTCAAGGTAAAAAAAATTTAAAAGTTTCACTTTCTTTTGTCATAAAAGTCTATAAATGTTACAAATCACAGTAACCTTATATTTATTTTACAGCCGAAAAATATTCACCCAATGTTCTTGACTAAAACTTCTTCCCTTAAAATTAATAATTTTTTAAATATCTTTCTGAAAAATTTTGAAACAGAGAAGCCTTTTTTGTATTTGCAATATTCCTCATAATCATCAAAATGCAAAATGTATTCTTGGTGTTGGTTATTTGTCATATAACATGATATATACGCAAATTTAAATGAACTGTTTATAGATAGTATAGTTCATTAGGTCATCAAATTGATGTATACATATTTAGTTTAAGACTTAACCAAAATATCTCCTTCAAATAGACTTTTTAAATATTTATTTTATATTGAAAAAAAAGTCTGAGCGAAAGAGATATTTTGATTAAATATTATTTTAAATTTAAAATCAATTATTTTTTAACAATTTTGCTATTTAGCTTAGTTAAATACAAGAATTCATATTTATGCCATTATATATTATTAAATAAATAACACACTTGAATAAATGAACAGATATTAATACATGAATGAATTCTCCTTTTTAAGAATAAAAACAAAATTAAATTAAGTTTATATATTTCTATCAAAACAAGTCTTTTCAGTATATGCTACAGCGCTTATAAAAAATTTAAACATATTTTACATTTTAAAATCGGTGTCATAAAGTAAGTTTTTAAATGCAGACAAATATACATTTCAAAAAGTCAGAAGTTTAATTTTTGTAGCATTTTCGGAGAAGATGAAAAATTCTGTTTTTGTAACATTTAGGGTAATTTTCTATTTTGAGAAACAATCTTCTAATGTAGCTAAGGGTCTCTCCTACAGTTTGAGGATTTGCATTTCTAAAACGTATTACAGTGTTATCTGAGTGCAAAGGATTATGTTGAAATGCCTAGGAATGTCGTTCGCTTAAATATTGAACAGACATAGAGTTAAGAACGATCCTTGCGGAGCTTTTGGTATAACATTTCGAGGACTTGAAAAAGAATTATTCACTTTCACAGAGAAAAAAAAATGTCCATTTTTAAGGAATTGACTTATCAAAATAGTTAATTAGGGAAGATGTTTTACATATTTGATTAACTTGAAAATTAATCTAAAGAAATAAAAATAAATAACATGCATGTTTCATAAGGATTTTATAATGATCTATATGACATTACGTTTCCTATTATATGTCAAATTTCTGGAATTATTTTCAATAATTCATCAAACACAGTTTTCAATTTTAAATAGTGCATAAATCTTAAAGTAGTTGCGAACTGTGTTCTGGAACAGTTGAGAGAACTTGTCGAGTACAACTCCAAAAACCCCACTAGAGCCAAAGAGTGCGCCAACAGCGCTAGAACTACTTTAATATGGCGGCCTTGTCCAGAGTAGTATTTTGTTACATCTTTTTTGGCATATATGTAATACCAGGATTTAAGATGGAGAACTCCAGGAATACATGGACATGTCTCAGGGATGACATTGCAATGTAAAATAAATAATGCAAAGCAATTATTCATATATAACAGAAGGCAAATTCACCTTGTCTCAATATATCATATATTTAAGCCAATCCAAACGAGTAGTCGCTCACTTTATTTAAGTGTATAGTGTGACTTGAATATCGAACCATAGGCAACTCTAGTAGCGTTGCATTTTTCAGTGGATTACATGCACACAAAATAATCCCAGTATCTAGAAAAATGATGACGGGTCCTCGACAGAGCCATTATCTTACACGGAGGCCTTCTTTTTACATTGAAACTTCATATAGTACCATCGCCAACATAAAATTTCATGTCGTGGCCATTTTCTATCACTAGTTTGTCCAGAAAATTATTTCGTTCTTGAAAAAAAAAATGACATGACATCCATGTCATTATTTCGTAAGTTAAAGATTGTTGAAGATGATAAATTTAAAAAAAGTGATTTTATATAGCTAAAGCTAAATCGGTAACGATAACGAATAAAAAACTAATTAGATATTTAGAATATTAAAGAACAAATAATATGTCAATAAAACAATCACGTGCTATTTCTTAAGAACTGCAAATGTTTGGGTAGATTTTACAGCCTATCTTGGCGATGCATCTTGATCTCTTAGCGATTCATCCTCGATGGCGCTAAAACAGGGAAGTACCCATATTTTTAATATTTTGCCAAAAAATGCATACTGGATTTGAGGTAATAGTTACACTGTGAGACATTAGACTAGATGATAAAGTTAAAATTCTCTGCAATTTAAAAGTAAACCATAGTATGTTTTAATTTAAAAAAGTTTTAAATATCAGTTCAGAGACAAATAAATTCTAAATATTACTCATATATATATATACACACACACACATATATTATATATATATATATATATATATATATATATATATATATATGTAGGATTTTCCATCCAATTGTTATTAAGCAATTAATTTTATTTTTTCAATTCAATAAAACCAGTTCTCCGATACTCAACAGATGCCTCAAGATTCAAGAGTCATGATAAGCAGCGCCACTCCATCTCGAGAATAAAACGCGTGACTGCCGCTTTCGCGTTCTTTGCCTGCCACTTTCTCCAAGCTTTCTCTCCTTCGCTACCCGCGTCGGAAGTAAACTCAACGCCTGAGCGCGTTCCAACGTCCATCTGATAATATGGGTTAAATGAGGCACATCTATCTGTCTCGAAGAAATGTTTACTACCTGTAGATGTATCACTAGTGTAGATACTCTTTAGTTCTTCATTCTCTCAATAAGTCAGCAAAGCTACTGCAAGTTCATCCTGAATATCATCAAAACATTACATGGAATCTGAAATTAGGCCTCCTAGACAACCAGTCCCATTGGTAAGAGCAAACCATCGTAGATTCGGGATGAACAATCTCCATCACCCCGATTTCTACAAAATTTATGGGGGCTCGGCCGGGATTACTTCAAAATTTATAGCGGCTCCGGCAGTGATTCCTTCAAAATGTATGAGTGATCGGACCGAGATTGCGTCAAAATTAATGGGAGAGAATTACATGAAGAAAAGAAAATTGATGCTCGCCCTGAGATCAACAAAAATAGCCAGTGTCCAGCGACGACGTATCTTCTACAACAAGAATAGCCAGTGTTTAGTGATAACGTATGCTTCTACAACAAGAATAGCCAGTGTCCAGTGACAACGTATCTTCTACAAAGAAAATGTGTGCCTCATCCATTTCCACGATTAGTTTCCTACGACGACGAGTGTGTCCCGCCTACAAGTAGAACCTCAGTTTTTCTATCATCAAATGCTTCTTCGCATCAAGTTATTTATTTGTGCTAGTGATAATCTAAATGTGTGTTTAGTTTAAGCTCTTTATAAATGCCGTCGATTGCTGTAAGAGCGTTGTTTTAAAAAATATATATATAAAATCCAGCGTATATTAATGTGCAAGTTTCATCGCAAGAATCCAGGTACTGTAAAACATTTATTTTTTCGGACAATCATCTAATTCTAATGAAGTGCCGTCATGTAATGTTTTTTATTTAATTATAAGAAGAAATATCTGAAGAAAAAGTAAATTAAACGTATCATTTTCTAAGTGCATTTATATATATATATTTTCAAATTGTCATCTTGAGTTCAAAAATAAGAGTGTTTTTTTTTATTATTATTGTGTGTGTGAATTGATATGCCACGATATCAAATCAGTCAGCGCTCTCATAACAGAAACGAATAAATGCATAAGTAATTAGACTTCCTCTTTCAAAATCGTAAACATTTCAACAGATCTCCCCTTTCCCATAATTTCAACGTAACCGTAACATGTCTGCTGTTTCATTTCACCCTCTCAATGAATGATAACTTATTACTTTTAAAAATAGGTTTGGCAGATTCTTGAATTCTAAATTAAGCGAATTGAAAGTGTTTTCTCAAAACAGATGATTTTGTTTTTTTTATTCTATGATTATTTCACTGTATGTCTGAATATTTTTTTTTGGTTCTAATTGAATTACTTTATATTCTTTCACAATGTTTAGTTTTAGTTCTGTGGAAAATTTTAACTAAGGGATTTCAGATTGATATGATAAATAATTCTTTTTTTTTAAAAAAAAGGTGTACTTTAACAAATTATATTGCAATATTATTTATATTATTTTCACAATTTATTTCAAATATCCTTGCATTAATTATTGTGTTAGATATAATTTTGATATACATGCATTTATCTATGCAAATTAATTAAACGATATTCACCATCATAAGCGTGTTTCATTTTAAAATCACTTTTGTTGTTATTACGCAAAAACGATTAGAGTATAAATTTTCAAATTTATTGATTCTATTTAACTATTCTCATATTAATTTTAAAATGTCGTACCTCACTAAAGGACGTCGGGAAGATATATTTATTCTAGCGGAAGAATTAGATCTAAAGCCTGATTCTTCAATGACAGTTAAGAAATTAAGGGACTTAATCACTAAAGATACTGAATATGATGAGGAATTCACTAAAAATTTGTTTACGAGTATAATAGAACAGCGAAAAACGAAAGAAGAAATTGAAGAAAAGTTGAGCCTTGAAACACTTGCCGAAGCACAACGAAAACAAGAATTTGAAGAAAAGTTGCGTCTAGAAACCCTTGCTATAGAAGAGAAACGACGACAAGATCAACATGAAATTGAGCTAGAGCGATTAAAATTAGAAAATCAACTCAAATTATACTCAACGGTTGACGAAACCGACCATTCGAAATTACTAGGCAAGGAAATATCCAAATTTCTCCATAAATATGAAGTTAAAGAAGATATTAGCTTATATTTAGTCTTATTCGAACGTCAAGTGCAACGATTAACAATTTCAAAAGAACATTGGGTTTCATATCTTTTAGGACTCTTACCGTCCGAAATTTCTCACATCATCGCACATGAACCAGAGGAGATAGCAAACGACTACGACCATGTAAAAGAACTTCTACTTAAAAGATTTAAATTAACGCCGGAAAAGTTTCGCCAGCTATTTACCACGCATCAAAAAGTTTATAGCCACACTTGGACCGATTTTTATCACGAACTTGCAACATATTTTGACGGATGGACATCAGGGTTAAAAATCGAATCTTTTGAAGAATTAAGAAAACTCATCATCTCAGATCAAATGAAACGTAGAGCTCCTACCGACTTTAAGCAACATTTTCTAGACGAATGGACAACGATAAATTCGCCAACCGAATTAGCAGAAAAGTTCGAAGAGTATGAAGACGTCAGGAGAACATTAAATCAAAAGCCAGTTAATACGCATTTTAGGGGGAAACAAGATTTCAGAGCTTCAGAACAATTTCGTCAGTTTGAATCGCCACGAAAGTTCGAGCAGGATAAATCAAGTTGGAAAGTTGCAGCAACCACTAGTTACAATCGACATCACGATGCTCAATCCGCTAGTCACAGAAGTCATGAAGGAAATCACGTAAACTCAAATCGACGGATCGAAAATCGAATTAACGGCAGAGAAAGATATTCGAATTCAAATGTTTCTAATCACGCTCAAACGAATTACTCCAGGTTTAGAAGATTCAACGATTCAGCGAAAGAGCTAAATACAAGCCAGCCGAAGAGAACTACGAATTTCACGAGAGAAACAAGCAAGCCAACGGCAACATGTGCCACTATCAGTCAAGAAAATCTACGCACCAAGGAAATAATGTTTGGAAACAAGAAAATTACTGCGCTTATCGACACCGGAAGTACCGTCAGTCTACTACGAGAAAATACCAGCAGAAGAATCATCGATCCAGCGAAACTAGAGAAGAACAAAATTCTCTTAACAGGCATAGTTGATGCTCAAGTCACTACGATAGGATCTTTCGAACAAGAATTTCAGATGGATGAAGAAAACTATTCACTTACTTGGCATGTTGTACCTACAACAAAACTAAAGTACGAAGCAGTCATAGGTTTAGATATTTTAGAACGAGCAACAATCAACTTCACGGAGAATGGTGTAGAATTTGTTAAATATGAAAATCAAGCATTCTCAATGCAGATAAAAGCGGAAAACGTCGGAAATATAGAACTGAATCACATAGGAGATCCTGAGATCAAAAAAGAATTTACTGAAATGATAGAAAGCTACAAGCCTGAAAAGACGGCAAGCACCGATGTTACCACGAGAATTATTTTAAAGGAGGATGAACTAGTTTATGAATCGCCACGCCGATTAGCATTCACGAAAAGAGAAAAAGTAAACAAGCAGATAGAAGGATGGCTCAAAGAAGGCATCATATGCCCAAGCTCATCAGAATACGCCAGTCCAGGCTTACATATTTACAAATATAGAAGAACAGAGTTACAAAGCAAAGATGCTACGAAGAATACGGAAGAAGAACAATCTGAGAATTGGAAGATTTACAAGAAGAAGAAGAAAAAAAAAAAATCTGCGGAGATGATATAGCTCCACAATACGAAAACAGACATAAAACTTTTTTCTATCAACACCATTTGAATATCAAACATAGTTATTGGTGAATTTTGTTTGATTTAATTTCATACTATATTGTTTTCCTTTTATGTATTAGATATTATCTTGTGTTATTAGTTATTTTGTATTATTAGTTATTTTGAAAATTCCAGTATAGCTGGAGGCCAGCTCTATTTGGAGGGGTCGAACTCTGTAGGATTTTCCATCCAATTGTTATTAAGCAATTAATTTTATTTTTTCAATCTACTGTAAAACCAGTTCCTCCGATACTCAATAGATGTCGCCACGATTCAAGAGTCATGTGATAAGCTCATGCAGCGCCACCTATCCGAGAATAAAACTATGTGACGCTCGTTTTCGCGCTCTCTTTTGCCGCCACTTTCTCCGCTTCTCTTCTCCTTCGCTACCCGCGTCGGAAGTAAACTTCAACGCCCGAGCGCGTTCCAACGTCCATCGATAATATGGGTTAAATGAGGCAGCCATCTATCCGTCTCGGAAGAACTGTTTACTACCTGTATATTTATCATAGTGTAGATACTTTTTTATTCTTCATCTCTCTCAATAAACAAGTAAAGCTACTGCAAGCTTCATCCTTGAATATCATCAACAACATTACATGGAATCCGAAATTACCCCCCTAGACAACCAGCCCATTGCGTAAGAGCAAACCATCGTAGATTCGGGATGAACAATCTCCATCACCCCGATTTCTACATATATGTGTGTGTGTGTGTAACGATCCTACCGGCTAAAAGTAACGTATTTACTTTAACGTTTGCTCAATATTAATGAATCATTCCATACATGGCAAAAAAAACTTTTATTTCCATATTGTAGCAGACTTAAGTCGGGCTTCGGCCACCAAAGGCTAAAGCGAAGTTACCATACAAATCTCAGATGATCATCAGAGGGAGAGGACGAGCGTAAGAGAACAGCAGTAAGGTAATAAGAGGAATATGGCGCTGTGTTTTGCTATTTATATGAGGGAAAATTCAATTAAACGTCAGAGTCCACAAGGTCTCAATGAAGGGACTTCCAGGGAAGATAAGTATAGACTTAAAGTCTGGTAGGGATCATCCCTACAGGTCTGTTCCGTGAGAAGAGAGCATTGTCAGCGAATTTTTTAGAACACGTGATTGAATTAATTAAAAGGAATAGGAATTGTATCAGGAAATACGAATGAACATTATCGTTTAAAGGAGAGAATGGGCAAATTTAGTAAATTAAATTATTCAAGTAAGAAATTACTGGGAATCAAGTTAAATCATTATATATATACATATAAATATCTAATATATAAGATTCTCGTGTCACAATGTTCGTTCCCATACTCCTCCGAAACGGCTTGACCGATTCTTATGAAATTTTTTATGCATATTCAGTAAGTCTGAGAATCGGCTATTATCTATTTTTCAAACCTCTAGGTGATAAGGGGTGTCCACCCCCCCCCATTTTTTTTTTTTAATTTTTTTATTATGTGGCATTAAAAAATACATACAACCCTAAATTTTCCCTTTTCTATCACCAACCCCTGCTTTTTAATAGTCATTTTCATAATTTTATCATTTTTTATCCCGCTCGATAACATTAATTATTATCACTTGGTAAGTTATCCCCTCCATGTGTCTATCGGTGTCACTTCTCACCCAGTAAACAGCACGGAGTAGGGATGACAACGAAGATGGTCTCCTATTTCTCTCAAACAATAAGCCTTCTCTCACTCCCTCTACAGTTTTCGGCTATTATTAGTGTTTATGCGTCAAGCGTAGTAGTTAAACATTTTTACTATCTCAGTGTAACTCTCATATCAAATATATTCTCAAGTAACTTTATTATTTATTTATTAATAACTAATATTATTGAATATAATTAATTATTAATAACTAATAAAATTATTAATTTTGAGAGTAATTCGCACGATCAGTTAATTAAGTGATTTACATAACCTCTAAAATACTCAACACGTGTCACGAGTTCCCGCAAACAACGGCTATTGAGTTGTAAGTATAAATTATTTTTATACGTTTATTATAAAATCAAAAATTATTCTTTCTTATTTATAACGAAAATATTGTTGGGAATGGTGAAAAACGAATTCGGTGAAAGTTAGATTTTTATTACAATTCGGAATTTTTTTTTTTTTTTGTATTGTACAGTGAACAATGCCAGCAAAACGCAAAAGGGCCAATTTGAGCCGTGATACAAATAAATCTAGAAGCATTCGAAATAGAAGAGACATAAGAACCGAAGAACAAGTTCAGGAAGAAAATACTGGAGCGCGTGTGAGAATGGCGCAATTGCGTCAAGAACAATTAGACGATACACGAGCTGAACGCAATGAAGTCATGAGATTAGAACAACGACAATCACACCGTTTTATTGTCAATAGACGCAGAGCAAATGACCAACAACGCCAACAGGCACATCGAGCATTTGTAGCTACATCATTCCTGCGTCTAGCATTCCAGTATGAGCCCGATATTGAATATTATGCTCATTCAAAAATGGTAATTGGTGTTATGGACAAAGAATGCCCGTATTGTCATGCTTTGAAATTCAAAAATGAACCAGCCGGGATGTGTTGCGCGTCAGGGAAGGTACAACTACCTGAAATTGAAACACCGCCGGAACCATTGAACGGTTTGCTTATCGGCACAGATCCAGATTCTAACGTGTTCCTGAAGTACATTCGAACATTCAACTCATGCTTTCAAATGACATCGTTCGGAGCAACAGAAATAGTTCAAAATACTAATGCAAATGGTCAACAATACAATTCTACATTTAAAATCAGAGGCCAAGTTTATCATAAAATAGGCTCATTGCTGCCAATGCCAAACGAACCACATAAATTTTTACAAATCTACTTTATGGGCGGTGAGGACTCCGGAAGCGCACTAGCCAATCGGGTGGATGCACGTTGTGGCTACAATAACTTTGATTCATTCTTTGCCAGACGCATCATCAGCTAGCTGGATGCTCTATTGAATGAGCATAATGAATTGTTGAAAATATTCAAATCCCACATGCACAAATTAGAAAGCGATAATCACGCTATTGTTATTAATCCTGATAAAACACCAGCCGGAGAACACATTCGTAGATTCAATGCACCTGTTGCTGACGACGGCGTTGCTGGAATCATGGTTGGCGATCGTACAAGTGCACGAGAAATTATAATTCGTAGGAGAAATAATAATCTTCAGTTCATTGCTGATACACACCGTTCATATGACGCTCTCCAATATCCGCTAATCTTCTGGAAGGGACAAGACGGATATAGCATAAATATTAAACAACGAGATCCCGTATCAGGTACTTCATTAATTATGAATTTGATCATTACACTTTTAACAAAACAATTAAATTATTAAACGTAATTAATTTAAATTAATATTTATGAATATATTATTACAGGAGCCGAAACAAACAAGAACGTTAGCTCGAAGGATTATTATGCGTATAGATTGATGATTGGACGCGGGCTGGACAACGTCTTCTACGATTTCGAGAGCTTTGTCAACAATTCATGGTCGACATGTACGCGAAGATAGAGGGCGAACGACTACGATACTTACGATATAATCAACTCAAGCTACGTGTGGAAGAGTACATTCACTTGCGAGACGCTAATGTCAACAACGCCGACGCCGCCGAAATTGATAACTCTGTCATTCGACCATCATCGTACATAGGCAGTCCACGTCATATGCAAGAGTATATACGGGATGCTCTGACTTTCGTGCGCGAATATGGGCGACCGTGTTTATTTATCACGTTCACATGTAATCCAAAATGGTCAGAGATTACATCTTTGCTGTTGCCTGGTCAAAATGCAATACATCGTCATGACATTACAGCACGTGTGTTTAGACAAAAGCTGAAGTCTTTAATAAATTTTATTACTAAATTACATGTATTCGGTCCCACACGTTGCTGGCTGTATTCGGTTGAGTGGCAAAAGCGAGGATTACCTCATGCCCACATTTTGGTTCGGTTAATCGACAAAATCCGTCCTGAAGAAATAGATAATATAATTTCTGCAGAAATTCCCGATCCGTCTACTGATCAATTGCTGTTTGATATTGTTACAGCAAACATGATTCATGGCCCATGCGGTACTTTTAATCGTTCATCGCCTTGCATGGCAGATGGAAAACGTACAAAAAATGTCCCTAAAGATTTCACTAACGATACAATCACAAATGTCGACGGGTATCCAATATATCGTCGAAGGAATCCAGATAATGGCGGACAATCAATTATTAAAAACATCAGCAACACAGACATTGATATTGACAATCGTTGGGTCGTGCCATATTCGCCCCTGCTGAGCAAAACATACAATGCTCATATTAATGTTGAGTTCTGCAGTTCTGTGAAGAGCATCAAATACATTTGCAAGTATGTCCATAAAGGCAGTGACATGGCGGTGTTTAGAGTGGAAAATACTAATGTGAATGCTCCTCCAGTGAATAAAAACGATCAAATAACGCTCTACCAAATTGATCGGTACATCAGCTCCAGTGAAGCTGTTTGGCGTATCTTTGGTTTTCCGATTCATGAACGGGATCCAGAAGTTTTTCAACAGACTGCGTGTGTGTGAGAAAATTTATAAGATTTTTATTGCTTACTGGAAACCATTCATAAGCACAAAAACAAATGTATTGGTGTGAAGACGAAGACTTATACATTGAAGTCGAAATAAAATGTTTTCCTAGAAATAGATATTTGAAAATGAAAAGAAATCTTCATTTCAATGATAATCCCTAGCTCATCACTAATAAGTCATCAGATCCGGATTTCAAAATAACTCCCTTAATAAAGTTAATGAACCAACGATATTTCAAATTTGATGTGTTTTTTTCTTTCGAAAAATATAATTATTGACGAGAAATAGTTTGGTACTACGGCCATTACTACAGTTCATTAGAGGAAAGCCAATTCGATTCGGATTCAAACAATAGATAAGGTGCTGTGCAGAAACGGAATACTGTTAACACACGGAGTAGTATATAGAGAAAAGAAATGAAAACTGCGAATTATAAGGTAGGTGAATCTGTTATAGAACTTCTCGAAAATCCTTCAAATCATGTATTTTACTTTGATAACTTTTTTACTCGTTTTCAACTAATGAAAACATGAAAAGAGAAAAACATATTCGCTACGGGTAAGATCGACTAATTCGTCTAAACAAGTGCCCAATAAAATCAGTTTAATGAATTCAAGAACGGACATCGCTACAGTTTAAAATATAGATTTTATATGAATAATGATATATTTTGCGAAGTCTGGATTTATAGAACAGAATTTGGAGCCTGATCACCAGCTTACTCTTGTGAGAAATAAAGCGAGTGAGCAAATGGGTCATTCCGGCAGCCTTTCTATGGACTTACCGGATGTGGTGGGTAAAGGTTGATTTTGTGTCTAAATCCAACCCTAGATGCTTGTTGTCAGAGATTTAGGAGACAGGTTTGTTGAAAATGGGGATCGTTGGCAAATTTCCAATGCTCCAATGCTTCGTAAAGAGGCGGCAAGCGCTTTTAGTTGCATCGTCTTTAACTTTCCAGTCAATGAGCCAGAGCTGTAATCAAGGGATGTACTTCTGTAATATGTTTATAATTTTCCGATTGCAGATGTTTTAGGACGTAATAGCTGTATCGTCAGCGTACATAGCTGAATGAATGTTTTCTGCCATCGGGATGTAGTTTTAACATACATACTGGGATACTAATTTCGCCGATAAAGTACTCTCTTGAGGTACCCCACTAATGTGGGGGATGAGACTGCCTTTTTTACTCGTACTCTAAGACTTCGAGAGTTGTGATATGAATGTATAATTTTGATTAGCTATTAATAAATTCCAAGTCGCATCAGTTTGGAAATCAGGCCTTCATGCCAAATTTTATAGAACGCCCTAGAAATATCAATAAAAATTATTCCCCGTTATTTGATTATTTGAAAAGCCATGCTGCACCAGTTCAGTGACTTTGAATAATCAGGTTACTACAGAGCACTGAGTAACAAAACCATGCAGTTCTGGAGTGATAATATCTCTGGGTTAGATTACATAAATTATCCCCCCTTCCCCATCGAAAAAAATCCAGGTATTGGAATATGTAGCAGCAGGATCAGTACAACTAAGCAGGATTGACAAACAAGCACGCTTGTAAATCGCTTTTTTGTGTCTGAAGTAAATTAAGTGATCGTTTACGATTAAATTATGGCTGAAGCAATGAAAGCAACTGTCGCATCGATGCTGAAAGGTATCGACAGGTTAGTGTGTACAAGCAAATTTTTCCGAATATACATTTGTAATCATGCAAGTCACTTTTGCATAATATGTCATTTTATTTGTTCAACTAATAAATACTCTTGTGATCTACAAATGAGATATTTCATTTTCAGATATAATCCAGAAAACCTTACTACATTGGAAAAATATATTGAAATTCAAGCTAGAGAAAATGCTTATGATTTAGAGGCAAATCTGGCAGTTCTCAAGTTGTAAGTCTGTAGCATATGCTGAAATTGTTTATAATAGCAAATAATGCACTCCAGAAACTTTTTTCCTTTAATTTTTCTGCATCTGTTATTCATTGCATTAAAGGTTTTTTTTTTTTTTTAATTTAGAAATGTACTTTATTTCCAAAACCAGAATTAACTGTTGATTTAACATAAATTGATGCTTCTGGAATATTAGTCAAATTTACTACATAGAATAATAATTCAATTCTTACCGTGACTGCATACCTTAAATTCAAATAATCAACTCTTTTTCTCAGTAATTTTCTCATCAGATTTGGCTGTGTGAAATTTGGTTGTATAACAATTCATTCTCATGTGTACTAATTTTTAAATGTCAAGTGTATTTTTGTTTACCGTATTTGATTTGTTAAAAACAACAACAACTGTATGTTGAAGTTTGAATTTATATTTCTCAGGTGAAAATAAAGCCTTCAATTTTAATTTTGTGTTTTGCTTCAACACTCGCATCTATAGTAGTAAATATATAATAACAAAATAAAAATGTGGTTTAGCCCAAACCCTTGGCAAAAGAAAATATTGATTTAAGATAAATTGCCAAATGAGTGGTAACCCATGCTTTTCTGTTTAGGCATGACTGTTGTACATGACAACCTGAAACTTTCTATTCCGTACAAGTTATGTGCTCGGTATCAGTTTGGGGGCAATAGTGCATGCTCAGATTAAAATGGGTGTTTTTGGTCTGTCGTAAAGAATTTTCATTTTGCATTTGTGTCTGAAAGGCTTGAAACTTTTGCCTGTTAAAAAAATGACATAGGTGGCTTAATTTGAAGTGCATTTTTTCGGATATTTTTTATATGCTCTCTCACGTAAATGACATTGCTAAATGAAAGGTAATTGTAAAGAAAGAGGAATACATTAAATATGCTTGATAATTGGTAGAAACTAGAATGATTTGGAGTATTTGTGGAAATAAATGCATCTAAATTTGTGAAAAGGACATTAAGTTCTCAAAACATTTCTCAGACCCATCGACAAAATAGGCTAATAAAATTTATGGCATTCTTTCATTTAGCACTCTTTGTAAATTTTATTTTAATTGTGAATGTAGTTGAATTTATTCTGAAAAGTTATAGATGGAATTTTAAGATTAATTTCCTGTTAAATTAAAATTTTGTTGAATATTTTTTTAACAAATTTCTTTTTTATAAGAATTAGTAACTATATTTTTATGCTTTAAATAAGTTTTATGTCGGTAACTGTGTAATCTTTTATGATTTGAAATGGTTTAGGACAGAGTGAGTTTTATTTCTTATTCTTGTAGGTACCAATTCAATCCAACACAATATCGACTTCCTGTTGTACAGATGATCCTTCTAAAAGCTCTCACTAATTTGCCACACACAGATTTTGTATTATGCAAATGCCTCATTGATCAACAAAATGTATCTTTTCTGATATTAATTTGATTTCATTCTATAAATAACATAATAGTTTGAAGTAGGTTTTTATTTTTATTTTTTGTATTATATAAAATTGTATTTAATTTTTTTGAATTGGGTTTTTAAAAGGCATACTTATCTTAAAATATTAAATTTTCAACTGTGTAACTAATACAATAATGAATTAAATAAAATCTTTCTATTTTCTTCTAAAAGGACAAAGACTTTTATTTCACTAAATTACTTTGCTTTGTGTTCAGTGTGAATGAAATTTCCTTACTTATAATATAATAATATTTGTTTGTTTGAAATTTGTAACAGGTTTACTATGTTCTTGGATAAATATTTTTATAATTAAGAAAAACATAGTTATTTGAATACTTTGAAGGAGAATAAATGTGTCGCTAATGTGTTTTCATTTAGTTGAGTTTAATTAATAAGTCTAACATGTTTGGAACTCTTGAAGCCTTGTGAAGTAGAATGAATCATTTTGTATTTTTTATTTCATTACATTTGACTTTCCAATTTTGTTATTGGTCATTTGAAGCTGTATATCAAAAATTGCTTTTTTTCCTGATATTTTTCTTAAATTTGTTTACTTCAAAACTTAAAATATTTAGTCTGCTGATGCCTTTTTGTTTAAGTCTTCACTTAATAGCAGAATTATTAATAACAAATTATTTAAAAAAATTCACATATATATTAATAATTGTACTATAAATTTTGTTTATCTTTAATGAGTTTCGACTGTCCAAAAAATATCGCGATAGTTTGAACTTCCTAGAATTCAAGATCAAAATTTTAAATATCTCTCCAACACTCTCTCCCCCCCTGCCAAGAAGGGAGTATGGAGCCACAGTAATATTAATACCTTCTGGAAAATGTAACTTAGAATAATAGCATTTGTTGCATTTCCCTCTGAAATAAATCAAAATATTACTCAAATAATTTCATCCTAAAGTCTGTGTTAAATTGTCTCTTTTGGGTCAAGTCTCTGCCCCCCCCCCTCAAATCCTGTCCGAATATTATACAAATTCTTATATAAATTACAAGCCTGATATGTTGCCTCGAGCTGTAAATCATCCAACGTCATTGATTTATCTACACAGAGGCTTATGGCTGGAAATGGATACCATGAGGAGAGAATCCATTTAGTTTACAATAGACAGCCTTAGGCCGGTTTTTGACCAGGTATCTTAGTTGATTCAATTAAGTTATATTTCAACTAGTTGAAAGGTCCGAAAATCCTAGTATCCAATATTGTTCTTTGAGTTGATTCTAGTTAGAATGGGAATGTGTGTGAGTGGGGTACTTGAGGGTGTGAATTAGCAGAGTGTTAAAAAAACAGGTTATTCCTATTTAAAATTAACATCTGTCTCATTCTCTGTCATCTGATTGATCATAATTACTACTGTGTCTGAAACCAGCTCTATTCTTCTAGAGAGCCACTCTATGTTCATTTTACTGTTGTATGATTCATTTTACAGTTACATAGTTTGCGAACAGTTAAAATGGCAAGACAGTAATTGTCATTGTCAGCATTTCTGTAAATTGAGAGAAAATGAATTAGTTATTGACTCATCAGTTTTATCTTCTATTTAAGACATGTAACTATATTTTTAATTCATTATTAAACCTGGCTTTTTATATTCTTACTGTTTTTTTTCATAAAAATATATGTTATCCTTTATTTCTATGATCCATATCATTATTGAATAAACAGCTTAAAAAATTCGAAATTTTAGAACAGTATCTGAATTGCGTGAAAAAAAAAGGATATCTCCTCAAAATCACCTTAAAAAAAAGGGAAATGTATCAATGAAAGAGGATTGTGTAATGAAATATGGACAGAAATTTTTTTTTATTTTCATTTTGAGGAGCAGGGAGACACTCTGTCTCATTTGTTATGTTCTCATACCTGTCTAAGTATAATTTGAAAAGCCATTGTATGCAAAAACAGACCTCCAAATTCGATACCTATCAACAAGAGTATTGGAAAGACAAAAAAAAAAAAAAAGCTATACAAGAAATATTCCTTATATTTAAAATTTTTTTTGAAAACATTACAAGTTAAACAGAATCTTTTGCAAAGGCTAATTATGTAGTCACAAATTTAAATGCCAAAAAATCAAAACCATTTTCGGATGGTAAGTTCGTTAAATTTTCGGGAGCATGTTGATGTGAGAGTTAAATTAGAGTTGATTTTGGTGTGATATCTTTATGCCAGAAGCTTCTAGACACACTTGCACTCGACCGTTCTATCCACTCACTTTGATATATTGTTATCATCTAAATTTTGAGGCTTTTATAAGGTACCACATGCCCACCATTTGTATTTTAGAGATACACATGGCTGTTCATTTATAAATTTTTGTTGTACTTGAAAAACTGTGTGTGAATAACTATTAAGAAAATTTACATTTAAAGAATAAATAACTTTGATAGTTTGAAAATGCCCTCGTGAACATACGTTTTCAGGGTAAAAAACAACTCTGTGTAATGCTTTAAACTATAAACATGTTTCAAATGAAATTGAAATTATGGCAATCCAAAATAAATACAAACATTTTTTTTAAAAATTTAACGAGTTTGCAGATTATAATCCTAAATATGAAAAAAATAAATAAACAGGTGTTTATTTTTGTAACTCCATTTATACAAATTATTATAGTCAATATAGATGTGCTACGAGAAAAAAGGGAATGCATAGAGTTGCAGTCTGCAATCCAACTTAAAAAGAATTTTCAAAAAGTTTATTGAAGTTTTACAAATCATATCTGCCCAAAGACAAATGTCCATCATGGCCAGTCATTTGTTATTCATATCATCATTGTTCTTAAGTACATGTATTTGTGAGTTTTTTTTCAAGGATGAAGCATACTAAGTGTAAAATTAGAATCAGATTTAAGAATGAATTCTCTTCAAATTGCAACCACTTCATTCAAACCTGATATTGATGCCTTAATTTCTAAAATTTAAAGTCAAATATCTAGTAAATTGTATGATTTCTTGCTATTTTTATTCTTTTAAAATTTGGAAGGAAATGTAATTAAAATTGTCTTATAAGATGTCATAATCATTGTTTATCTAATATTAGAGGTAGATTTATTTTGTAAGGTCCCAAACAATAAGTCTTCTAATGCATTTGCAGAAATGCAAAAAGGCTGGACATCTTGATAGAAATTGATCTAAAAAAATATACAAGCTTTTTTTCTTTTTTTTTTTTTTTTTAAAAAAAAGAGTTTAACTAGCTAAAATTGATCATATTTTAGTTGAAATCTTTTAAATTACCATTACTAAAAAGTAATGTAGAATATATTATGTATGTTAAGTCACGGTTTTTAATTTGTACTTTAACTTTGAGAGAGAAAATTGTATGCTTCTCTTAGTTTGTGTAAAATTAATTATTAGTATTTGTAGTTAGTCATTGAAACCTTTTTAGTGTTATGGAAATATTCATTTACTGAATGGTGGTCATTTTGTATTTTTAAATATTTTACCAAATATTCATTTTTATTTTAATTGTAATTATATTTGTTATCAGATAAAATTTTACTACCATATTTTTTATTTGAATATTCTGATGGTTTGAAAAACTCTTATGTATAATTTTCTGTTATTAAGAATTCTTAACCAAAAATTAGTTGGATCATGATGACATAAAACATATTGTATATCTGCATGATCTCTTGGAAACTTGTCATTTCAAGACTTTTTGGGTAAGTATCCTGAAAATTTAAATACTTTTAGGTAGAACAACAAGAATCTATTTTTAAATAAAGTGGATTCTTGGATTATAGCTTTTTAGAAATTTTCAATTTCAGATAACTTAATAAAATATGACTTTTAGAAATTTAAATTAATTTTGAAATCAATATTTAGTTACTTGTATATTTTTCTTTACCATGGAAGGTTTTTTTTTGATTGATTTTCCTAGATTACCAAATTCTTTAATAGGCTTTAACTAACTTGTACCAATTATTTCAGTAACCTAAGTTCTGTAATGACAGTCAAAGTAACAATGGACAAGTGAACTTATTGATACCTCATTGGCTTTAAAAATCTATCTGTAAATGTATCTTCAATATTTTCTTTCTTTGCTTTCATAAAGGTGGTGACTATTCTATCTGAAA
Organism: Nephila pilipes; assembly: GCA_019974015.1. Classification (NCBI taxonomy): domain Eukaryota; kingdom Metazoa; phylum Arthropoda; class Arachnida; order Araneae; family Nephilidae; genus Nephila; species Nephila pilipes. The sequence continues at coordinate 1,323,523 of BMAW01023693.1, read as the reverse complement.
TTACATCACAGTATTTGTTGCTCACCATTCATAAGTCATCTAACATCCTTTGCTCTGAAAGAATTCAATGTTTTATTTTTATGTTTCTAAAAAGACTGTGATAAATTTGGCAATTTTATTGGATTTTCTTGTTTTTCTTAAAAATTTTGTCTGTTTTTGCTTATGTAAAATTCTCTTGGGTATCCCCCCCCCCCCAGTCATTCAATTACAGTTTTGTTGGCAAAACATTGATGTGCATTTCTTTAAGATGCAGATATTTTGTAATTTTGAAATAGCTGCTATATGCTTTTTCCATGTAAGGTTTATCCCAGATTTTGATAAATTTTTCAAAATATATAGGGAGAGATACGTGTTGTTATTTATTTCACATGGTGAAATCAAAGACTAGACAAGTTCATGAGACCAAAATTCTTCAAGAAATCATAAATGAGAAAAGATGGAAGTAATTAATCATTTTTTGTTAAATTCCATTCAATTAAAAAGATGCTTGGAAAAGGCCTAGTAAACAAAAAAAAAAAAAAAAAAAAAATGATTGATGCAGATGGGAATGACTTTCTGCTGTTTGTTTAAAGTAAGACTCCTAATGTATCCATTTTCAAATTTACAAATAGTGGTTTGGACATCTCTTTCTCCCTTAATAGTAAGGGCACCACCAGGAGTTTGCCTGTTATACTGTCAGTGAGTTGAGGGGTGGGGTCTTCCAAAATTGCTGGTTTGATATTTTTGTTTTTGTATAGGTTTCAAGGAGGGTGAAAGAAGTATTTCAATTTGTAAGAATACTGGCTCTTTCCTTAGCCAAATTATCAGCAATTTCATTACAAAAAAGTTCTGCATGAGATGAAACCCACTGGAAGTAAATTTCATGTTGCTGCAAAAAATGTTTGAAGGTTTCCAGTATAGAAATTGCAGATCTATTACTAACTTCAGACCAGCTTCTCAGCTGCAAGTGGATACTGCAGCTTTCTGACAAGATCCAAATATTGATGAATGAGATTTTGGTTTTAATTGCATTAAATGTCTCTTCAAAGGAATTTGAAGTCAGCAAAAATCTGGGTTTTTGATATTGAGAATGTAGGAACTTCAGTGAAGACATCACTGCCACAGACATTTCTTTCATCTCTGCTGCCATAACTATTAATTTGAACCCCGCAGAATTAGAAATTTGATCGAGGATTTCTAGAGCAAGTTGAGGTAAATATATTAGCAAATCTTGTTTTTATTAGTTTCTATTTCGAATTTGGTTTTAGAAATGAACTCTTAGTTTACATTCTAGAGGGTTAAAGATTGTCTTCAAGGGATTGCTTCTCAACATTTTGATCTGTCAAGACTATCAAAAATTTCCCAGAAGAAGTGTTGTTTCTTTTCAGTCTCTGTTTATTTGATTAGGTTCCAAGATATTCAAATGTTTGATGATGGTCATTAAAAACTGTAGACCTTGTTAAAATATTTAGCAAGTCCCATATTTCTTATAAAATTGAAGTGCTGAAAATTGCACTTATATAAAACCTGAGAAGCTAGTCTGGGCAACCATTGCACTTACCACTGGGAATGTGAGTAGCACTTGATTGTACTTTCTCTATTTTTGTTTGGTTAGTAGCTGGTGAACATAATTTAATTTGACAACCCTATTCTAAGATTGATCAGAGAAATGTTGGCCCCTGAGAATAGTGGCTTCAATTCTCCTGCCACTTCTTGTGATATATTTCAGTATGTTAAGTATTTCTACATTCTTCCACTAGGTAATCAATATGTCTGTATCTTTAGATCTCGGGATTTAATATATAACCTGTGTATTTAGAGTGTTTGTCATAGGGAAGAGTCTCATCATCCATAGTGATTTTAGGCTGATACTTGTATAAATACCAGTTTGTAGTGAAGAAGTTATGTTGGATTTAAAAATTTTGAACTGGGTTTATGAGCTTCAGTGAAATTCAAATACTTTAGGAAGATTTAAGATTTACTATAGCTTCAATTTGGCCTGTAAAGATGTTGGAGAACTAATGAATAATATCGTCTGCAAAAAGACTGACTTCGTACCTTTTGGAAATTTATTTTTCAATGCCAGAAAGATACACTGAGAAGAGTAGTTGGCTCAATATTGATACCTGTCGAACATCCTGGCTCAATTGAAAATATTTAGATAAATAAATAGTCTTTGAATTTCACTCTAATTTTGTCATCCCTCATGATGTCATAGCTGCAAGAGAAAAGGGTCTTGTCTTTGATACCAAAAGCTTTGAAGAACTTGACTACTTATTTATTTCTCCAGACTGTCAAAGGTGGGAGAAATTATATATTTCACTAAAAAATAAATTGGTGCTATATAAATTCCATCATTTAGAGACAGTTTTTGTTTATTGAAAATACTGATGTGGTGAGAAATTTGTGAATTTTTTAAATATACTTTACTTATTTGGATAAAAGTGGTGAAATAATTGTATTTCAATGGTCATGTGTTGGTGTACAGTTCTAATCTCATAATTTTTCTTTTGAAACATATCTAAAAAATTTTGTAGTTATTTTTGTTGTGAAATATTTTAATTGCTTTATGAAGCTTTGAATATTAATGAATGTTTTAATAAACAAAAACTGTATATATTTTAGAAAAGGGTATGTTTTAGAGATCTTAAATCATATTAATTTATGTGAATATAAAATGTATTAGATTGTACTTTATTGCTTGTTTTGTAATAAAGGTCTATAATTGTTAATTGAATCTTAAATTCAGTTATGCTTATTATCAATGAAAATAATCGGCAAAGTCGTCATTTGCCGTGCTACATGCACACATAAGAAAGTGTGCATGTAGCATAGTGGAAAACTATCTTAATATATACAAAATATTTTTATGTGTGTTAATATTATAGATGAAGTTTTTTTTTTTAATGAAATCCTTAAATATAGGAAGCCTTAGACTGGAGCTACTTTAAATGTTTTGTTGGCTGTATATGAGATTTAATAATATTTAAATTTGCCGTTAGTACTGATTTGGATGTAAAAAGTGATTTTTTTAAATACAATTTTGTTGAAACCATTGTTTTTTCCAATCGTAAATTTCTCATCAAACATAATTTCATTAATACTTTTTTTTATTCCATTGGTAGGAAGATATAAAAAAAGTTGCTCCCATTGTAATGGGAATCTCAGGATTTGAAGATTCAATCAGAAAGTGTAAGTTTTACGTATGATTAAATTATGATATTTTCTATTATATTCAAAGATAGTTATCAGATTGAAATATTTTTTATACATTTGATGTATGCAGGCATAAACTGTTTGCTTATTTTTTAAAAACTATTCATTTGGTAATCCTTCTTTCACTAAGAATAAGAAAGTTGGAAAAAATAGTTTTACTAAGTGTAATGATTTTAATTTGCATTCAGATATAATTTGATATTTTAAAACGTTTTTCTGTATTTCACTTGGTGTGTGTGTGTCATCAAATTTTCGATCATAATTTAACCAACTTTCCATTAAGCTAGAGCTCTGAAACTTTAAGAATCATTCTTACTCACTTAACAATGCAATATTTAGACATTTGCAACAAGTTTTAACTAATATTTCAATAATTTTTTTAATAACGTAACTTGTGTAGTAACCTGGTGCCATCTATGGAAGATATATTGAATTACACAGAGAGAGTAATCTTAAAGATGAGAGAGAGATGAGGTTTTTTACAAAGTTTTAACTAATATTTCAATATTTTTTTTTATTAAACTTTGTCACCATTTAAAAACATTAGTTTTTTTTTTTTATTTCAAATTATTTATTGTATTGATTTGATAGTTCTTATTAAGTGCCACTGTTTGAAACAATTATGACTTATAAAATGCCTCCTTCCTTTCAACAAGATCACTTAATTTTTGAAAACAGCTTTGGACATATAAAAAGTAGGATTCTGAACATACATTTTTTGCTTTATTTTGAATTATTATTGTTAATTATTAGATACTTAAGGTTTATTTTCAATATTTACTTAAAAGACCTTAAATTAAAATACTATGTTTGTAATAAATAACTTCTGTTAAATTTAAAGTGTATAATTTGAATTTTTTTTAAAAATAAAATTTGGTAGCAGGAATTGCAAATATTGAACAACATACACAGAAACGAAATGCTTCAAGATCATACTATCAATAAAAATGTGTGTTATAAGAGAATAAAAATAAACAATAGTTTTAAAATGTAAGCAAGCTCAGGAGTTTTATTTGAATGTAAGTAAAAGTAATAAATTAAGCAAAATATATGCATTTAAAATATACAAAAATATGTATAACATTGATTTTTGATTTATAAGTTTTTGATTTTGCACCATGCTAGTGAACTTGTTAATAAAGGTGAGGGTAAAATTACTCTCCAATTGCAAAAAACCATGTAAAACCAAATATGCCATCATCATGAGTGTAAGTAATTAATATTTGCTATAAAGAATAATTTAATCTTTGAATACTAAGGAGTGGCTGCAATAGCTGTTCTGTTGAGTTATGGTCTGAAGTCCTGATGTCACTGATAACCTTTTGTATAGTAGAGCAGAAACACTTAAATCGGTCTTGGCTTCAAGTCTCCCATTACTGTGGTATGGAAGTTTGGAGAGAGAAGAGCTAACTTGAGTGTTGTTCATGTCACTTGGCCGATGTTCAAAATTGTGAGGTTCATTGCCAAATAGTCCTTGTATTGCTTCTAAGTGGAACATTAATAAACAATGTAATTCAAAACTGAGGAGCAATGCATGATTGTATCAGTGCTTGGAACTAAAAATGTTATTTCTATGATTTATGATGAGTTCAGCCCTGGAATAACTTAAAGAGCAAAAATCTAAATGGCAGGTCCACCAAAATCAGTATATCAATTATTAATGAAATCTCATTATTTTAGTCTTTTTTTAAAAAATTTTTTACTACACATTTAATTTTTAAAAATATGTTTTAGTGATGACTTAATTTTTTTCAAGTTATTCTCATTGAATGCTTATCTTATTTTATAAAATATTGATAAAGTTTGTACTCGATTTGCAATTAAAGAAATTTTGTGCTGTGTTTGATTGAATCCTGATGCTCATGTGTTCATTCAAATTGTGCAAATAATGCCTTTTGTTCCATTTAAAAAAAAATCAGTTTGATTCTTTAATATTCTCATTATTAGTGTTAAATATTTAAATAAAACAAAGGAAATGAAATTACTATTTGTTTGGGAGTATAGAATTTTCAAAATGTATTTTTATTTTAATATTGATGAGAATAGTTTTCATCATTAATGATGACAAACTTAATTCAACTTCAATCCCTTAATTTATTTAAAAAAAATTATTGTATTAAATTTTGTGCCATATTAACAAGTGAAATGCAATGAAAATAGTGATAGTATATATTTTCAGTGTTTGGGAAATATGTTGAACAGAATTAAGTCAATTTTTGAAACTTATTTTTGATGATAAAATTATTTTTTTGAAAGTTGTCATATAATTGATTGTTAATATAACTTTCAGTTGCAAATGTAAAAATTCTGCAGCTGTGTTTGTGTTGACAGTTGGAGCTTTAAAATTTGGTCTTTGAATAAACTTATTGCATGCATTCTCAGTTTAAAAAAAATTATAATGTAATTTTTAAAAATGTTTATTGCCATTTAAATTAAAAGCAAATTTTTTTATTCATTAATGGATAATAAGTTTTAAATTAAAATAAGTTTTGCTATTATTTTTGTTATTGCCCAAGCGTATTATTAAATATGTATTCTTATATAGCAAAAATTTTGTCTAATTCTTGCTTTCATTTTAATTATTTATTAATAAATTGAATCATTTTTAATAACTGCAAAATTCCTAAACTTATGTATTTAAAATAATAAGCTTTACATTTAATCAACATTTGTATTTTGTGTATAACTGTATTTCTTCAATGTCAACTTTATTATTATTTTTTTAGTTATTTGCCATGTTGTCAACATAACTTTTCAAAGTATTGAAAAGGAAACCCTATCCACATTCCTTGGTGGTCTTCCAGGTATGTGTTTAGATTTATCAATTTTTTTAAACAGCATTGTATTGAGAGTTTATTTATTTTTGAAATAGCAACATTAATTTGGGAAGTTGAATTTTTTGTACATGTCCATGTTCTTTACAAATTGTAAATAGTTATTTCAGTTTATACTGCCCTGATTTATTCCACAAGAGTATGAATCCAATGCATATTTTTTTTTTAAAGCTTTGTTTGATACCAAATTCAATTTTTCTTTGATTGGAGAATAAATGCGTGAAATTCAAACTTTTTTTAATTCAAAAAAGATTAATTCAAGTCTCATTATATAAAAATAATTGAAATATATATATGTGTGTGTTTCAATTACCTAAAAATTTTTGAGGCAAAAGTAATCAATGAATTATTTACTTGTAATTCATGAGAGACATATATAGATAAGGTAGTGATTCCTAAGATATGCACTTTTAAATGTTAGGTCATAATTTAAACGTTTTTTGAACAGCAATAAAATTAGTCTGTTTTTAATAACAGTGTTTTAAAAAATGTTATAAATTTTCTCATAAGATTCTTAATATCACAAAGTTTTAATTTAAAAAGGCATAAAATTTCATTTAATTTTTGCATCTCTTTAAATGACCACAATTTCTTTATTTATAATTTATAATTTTTAAGAAATTAACTGTTGTTTATTTAAAATTCTGTATTTCCTTGGAATTGCCAAAAATGTTCATTAAAATTATTGAATGTATTTAATAGCAATTTTTTTTTATTTGATGCTATAATTATTAATAGCAATTATTGTTAACCATGTTATCTCTTTCTGATAGATTTCCAGTTGAAAGCTTGGATGAGCAAATATGGATGGAAAGAATATGGAAAAAATTTAGTTTTCATCAGCAATCAAGAAGAAAATATCAAAACAAAAAATATTACTGAAAAAATAGATTTTGATAGTAAGATAATTTTATTTTTATGATAGAACATTCCATTATAAGAAATACCTATATATATTCGTTATTTTAGTGTTATTCTAAATTTCAGTATTAAATTATACTATAAAATACAGTATCATTTAATAACTGAATGTTTTTAATAGTAATAAAATTTTAAGGGAATAAAACTCATTTAGGTTTATTTTTTGAGGAACTAGTTTTACTTTAATAAAAGGTCCTAAGAATATTGGAAGGCAGCTGTAATTAAAACAAAAAACACAATTTTTCACTAGCCTGTAAAATAACAGCATCATAATGTATGTAAAAATAATATAAAATGAAACTGCTTGGTTTTTAGAACCTTTCATTGTAAGTACCATTTTTTCAAGTAATGTGTGAACACATACTCTTACTTACTGACTTTTGAGTTTTCTGCAATTTCAAATAGTGCTTTAAAAATACTTTTTTATTTAGCAGGCTTAAACATGCCATCAGTTGTGATAAAACATGAAATCATTAAATCTGAAGAAAATTTGCATCATAATTTCAAACTGTCTTTGTTAACGTAAAAAATTATTGTGTTTATTTGACAAGAGTTTAAAATCCATCCATCTATTGTAGATTTATAGCTAGAAATTTTTGATGGGGTGGGGGGCTTCACCACTCTTATCTCAAAATTAATTCAAAATTTCATTTTTTTCATTGTGAAAATAACGTTTATGTTGAATTTGGGATCTTTTAAAGAGTTATTTTTCTATATACATATTAATTTTCAGTATACACACCACTGATTTGTAGGTTAAACTATAGTCATTACACTTTTCTTTTGCAAAATTGTAGTTAATGTAGTTAAATAGCATTGGATGTGGAGGTAGAATTACTTAAATAAAGACTCTGTTTTTATTGTATTATTGACATATTTTAATCATGAAAATATTTAAACTGATTTCTGGATATGTAATGGTTTGTAAAATTAAATGTAATTTAATCAAAAATGTGTGCTTCAGTTAATTATTTAGCATGTTTTCTTGATATATTTTCTCTCTGGATTTCTCGTTTGCTACAGATAAAATTCTATTAAATATATAACACAGGAATGGAATTTCCAATTTTTTTTTCCTTTCACTTATATGCAAGACTTGACTGATAAAGATAACTTTTTCTGTTATTAAGAAATATATTTACTTTTGATTGTATTTTGTGAATTCTTGTCTAACTATTTTAATTTTTGTTTCAGGCGTAGCTGCTATCATGTCTCTAACAAGATAATTAATGAGAGTATGTTTATGTAACAAAATAAAATGTTTTATTATCATTCTTTTCTTTCCTTCATGCTTTAAGTATTGAAATAGAGTTTGCTCATTAAACTGTACGAAACTATTTAATTTGTCTGTTTTGAAAGACGTCACCTTTTGTATCACATCCAATAAATACCATTGTAATTTTTCTTTTTCTTTATTCCGGTAGTTTTTTGTAGTAGTAACAAAAGCTTAAAAGTATGCACGAAAGAATATTTTTTATATATATATATATATGTGTGATGAAACTACACATTATTACTTTCTTTTAACTTTATTTAATTTTAATTCATTATGTATGGAATATAATATAATGAATGTTGCAACGGGTTGCAAACTGTTAAATGCTATGTCATTCCAGAATCGGTGGCCAAATTGTTCTCATCAATATCATATTTTAAAAAAAAACGATTATAAAACCAAAAATAGAATTGAACAGAATTCAACAACAACAACAAAATTCTTTATAAAATCATTTAAAAAGAAAATGAATTAGGAATCCCAGAAAAACCTAAAAAATATTTATAAGACAAAGAAACTTAAGTGATACAATAAAGCTAGAGGCTCAAAATATAAAATAATAATAGGATATTCAGTATTAATTAATTAACAAGTACATGAGAAGAGCAAGAAATGCATACAATGAGGAAACATGGCTGATTTTTCCCCATGCTAAGAATGAGATGTTTATGCTAAATAGATAGAACACCATTTACCAAATAATGTTAGAACTATATGAATACCAGAAGATAATGACAAGTATTTCCTATGTTATAATATTCTGAAAGGTGAAGTTAGAAAAAAATTAGAAAATTTATAAAAAATAGTTTGTATACAAAGGGCATTCCTTAAAAACTGAGCTTTTTTATGTAAGAACGACACATTGAAACTAAATAAAAGTGCAGGCTATTTTTTCAAAATATGAACTGAACATTTATAAATATTCTAAATGAAGTTGATGATCTTAGTTTCGTGCTTGTTTAAAGAATTGTTTTTATTTGCTTACAGAAATAGAGGTGAGTGACTCGGAGTTTAAAAACAAAAAGCTGTGTGCCATAAAATTTTGCTTTCGTTTGGGTAAAACAGCTCCAGAAACAGTTAATTTAATGAAAGAAGCTTATGAAGACAAATGTTTTGCCGAGTCTATAATTTCAGATGACATGGTGATTTCAAAAAAGGACGTTTTGTCTGCAGAATTGGCTTCTAAGCCTGGACGACCAGAATGTGTGGTGAATGATTAAAAAGTTAACACTGTCCGGGCAATCTTGCGGGAAAATTGGTGAATGTCATATGAGGAGTAGTGGTATCAATGAACACTTAAAAAATGTTGATATTTCTCAATCCACTTGACAATTTACAGCTTCGTTATGTTTGTTTCCTTTGGATCTCTTATCACTTTGCTAAAGAACAAATGCAAACAAGAATTCACCAATACTGTGAGTGGAAGCGGAATGCTTCATAGATATATGGATTTTTTAAAGACTAATAACAGGTGATGAAATTTGGATGCATCATTTTGATCTCTTTACCAAGTGCACAAAAACATCCTGATTTCCCACCTTTAAAAAAAAATCCAACAAACCAAATGTGCTGGAAAGGTCATGATGATTGTTTTCATTGATCATAAAGGTGTGATCTGTCAGCATGCTGTGCCTCCAAAAACTACTCTGAATGATGAATATTATGTTTCAGTTTCGAAAAACTGTGATAACACATATTGAAAAGAGCATCATGAACTGGTAAGAAATTGGATTTCACATCACAATAATGCTTGCCCACATGTTGTTACTTCTGTTCAGTAATATTGTTATAAATGCAATATTAAAATCATGCCCCCCCCCTTTACAGTCCAGATCTTGCAGCATGCAATTTCTGGCTGTTTCCGACATTAAAGCAGAAGCTCTGTCAAAGAGAATTTTATTACAGATTCAGGCATTATTTCAGCAGTGTAGGGTTCTTTGAAGTAGCTTCCAGAAAAAAGCCTTTCTACTTATTTTGAAAAGTGGGTTGAACAATGGGATTGTTGTATATCATCCAAGGAAAGATATTTTGAAAAAGATTGATTTATTTTTTACTGTAAATACATTTCTTGATTTTTTTTTTATAATTTTACTCTCGGTTTTTATGGAACGCCCTTTGTATATGTTAAAAAACTATTTAAAAGAGTTAAACTGACTTAACATTAAAAACAGTCCCTAGACAGACCACAAAAATTGTGCAAATACTAAAATTAATGTTTGAAAGAATATTTTTTTAGAATGATTCATCAGGGTAAGGAAAAAAATTAGCGGGGCAGTGATATTTCTTAGCTGAAGCTAGAGTTGAAAAAACAAAAAAAACTTGTGCATTAATTGTGTAAAAATTTTCGTATTAAATAAATTTATATTTTCCTCCGTTATTTTTAAGAGAGACAAATGTTCTTTTCATAATGAATACCTTGTTTGCATTGGTACATTTATGGGTGAAGCAATTTAAAATAAAGTATTGAGAATTCTTGCTTTTCAGTGCTATTTTTAAATTTTTTTCAAAAATCTACCAATTAGTTTATACGCCCAAAATAAAGTTAGAATTCTATTAAAAAGAAATGATCTCTCAGACAGCGCAAGAACATACAATGTTCCTACATCTTTTTTCTTTTAAGAGTCAGTCTACAAAGTATAACAAAAGCAGGGGGGAGACAGAACATTCAACATAGAATTTTAAAAATATCTGACTCAAATTTGATAAAAACTCGTTTTTAACGTCACACCATCATTATCATGGTTTCAGTAAACCAAATTTTGTGCTTCGGATTCTTTCCGTTGCGTTACACAACACTCAAACCCTTATATTAATATGGACAAAATGCTAAACTTCTATTTTAAGAAAAGTATAATCGAAAGCTACTGAAACAAAATGAGAGCAACGCACAAGCTTTTTCAAAAATTCAACGGAGACTCCAAAGAAGGCTTGAATATAATCGAAATAAAGCTCGACTCGGACAGAACACGCGAGCCTCACACTAGAAGTGCATATTGGATGATAGTAAAACTTCAGCTCGACATTGTTGAAGAAAAAGGAAGTGGCCGGCGGTTTTCGTCCAGTTGCGGGTTCGAGCCTCGATGCCACTGAAGACCCACCGTGTAGCTGGGGGCTGATGAACGTTAAATATGTCAAGGCCAAATCTCCTCCTGTTGGTGGGGTGGGGAAGTTAGAAGAGGGGGGTGTCTTCCTCGTCACTTGACCGAGGTTCAAAATTACGAGATTTGTCGCCAATAGCTCTCGTGTTGCTTCCTGTGCGACGTGAATAAAACCGAACCAAACATGAAAAGGAAATAAATAAGGACTTTCAGATCTCGGAGGCATTTGGTGTTTACAATTAAAGTAAGAAATATTTACTATTGAATAATTTATTTTTTAAAAATAACACGAGTTTCCGCAGCATAAAACATGGATTCAAAAAAGCTCAGGGTTCAGAGGATTAGTTGAAATTCTGTCCGATTTAAAAATCCTCCGCTGAAGGAAATGAGCCAGTAATTTTAAAGTCTTTTTATATTTATGGAAAGGAGGATTTTTAAGAAAAGTTGCAACGATGCGAATGACTTCGCAGTGAGGTTGAAACAATCAGAGTTCTATGAAAGCTGTTTCATTACCTGCGTATTATGTCGTTAGTATAATATTTATTAAACTAGTAAGTCGGAAAGTATTTTATCTGTTCTTGAAGATTAAGTTATTCCTTTTAAATGGAATTTCTCAAAAGTAAATCATTTACTTAAAATCCTCCTCATTAATTTATCTGAATTTTTTTAAAATTTGCCCACACTTAACTCGACATAAGTTTTGCCTCATGAGGTGATTCTACTACACATTTGCTAGAAATTGTTTGTACCTGGGCTGTTAGTCGATTTTTATTTTAACAGTTTGAAAGATTTAACTACTGTGTTCATCTCGAACGCAGTTTTTACATCGCTCTGAATAAAAGTCTACAAGGAGGTGTCCCACTACAAGGCATGAAACGATCATTGTAATTCTTTTGAAAAAAGTGGAGAATTTAAAACTGCGATTGCCTAAAAGTTGATTTTGAAATATTTTTTATATTCATAATTGCCTTTAATTTAATTTTGAAATGCTGTGGATTATCTAAATCCTGTTATTATTAACATAGTTTTCCAGCGACGCATTTCAAGAGTTTTATTTTAATACTTTCCATATATATAAGATTGAGTAACAGAAATTAATTTTACTAAACCATCATTTTCAGGCAAAAAGTCTCCACCCAAAATGAACACATCAAAACATGTTTATTTCTACTTGTGTTTTGTTTTACGTCTTTCACATTTTACTTTAAAGGTTTCTTCTTGGTGGGAGTTTCATTCACAAAGAAAATTTATTAAGAATTAAGGATGCGGGATTATATTTTTCAATGACGTACATAAGTAATAAAAAATGGGATGAGGTAATACGTGCAGTGCAAGTAATATGACCGCTCTAGATGATTTCAGGGTTAATTTTAAAATTAACCAACAGATGACACTACTACTTTGAAAATGAAGCTAGGAATAAGCTATTGTAGTGTATAAAGCTGGATTTGTTAAAAAACTTTTCCTGAGGACAAGGTTATGTTTGAATGTTTTCCCAGGATATTGTTTTTGGATCTGGTTGTGGCCGCGGTAGCCAAGTGGTATGGTTTCGGACTCGTGGCTGGCGGTTTTCGTTCAGTCGCGGTTTCGAGTCTTGGCCACTAAAGACCCGCCGTGTAGCTGGGACTGATGCACGGTTAATCTGCCGGGGCTTAAAGTCCTGCCGTGGTGTGGAAGTTAGGAGAAGGGGTGGCAGCTCAGGTGTCGTCCTCGTCACTTGATCGAGGTTCAAAATTACGAGGTCCGTTGCCTATAGCCTTCGTCTTCTAGTGCGACGTTAATAAAAACTAAACTCATATACCTTGTTTAACACGTCGCGCTGCGATTCATGTATCTTACCCATGAATGGCTACTCTAAGAGCGCTTTACTTCGTCTGGCGAGCTAAAGTAAAAAACAAAATTTTACTGCAATGATAGTCATCAGTGTACTTTTATGTTGACATTTTTAAGCTGCAATAAAATAAATTCTACTTTTTCAATTAATATACGTTGAATTTCCCTTTCAATTTTTAAATATGGGAATTTTTTTTATATACTTACTAAATGAACTAAATTATGAATTTCCGAATCATCTGTACACATCATCTGATGGGACGTATCAGTGCGAGCCACCAATGGTGCGCATCGGCGTGAACGCGTTAAAGAAAATTTTTTAAAAAAATTACGAGAGAGAAGAAATATGTAACAACAGAACCGACTTCAAAAAGTAATCATTTATTGAAGCAGTTTATTTTAAACCGAACACTCCGAAAATATGAGTTGTACATGGGCTTTTTCTTTTTTCTCTTTATTTGCGGAATATGGTCTGAATGCTGGGAAAAGAAGAGATTGTCTGGTTGAGGTTCTAAAAATGCGCGGGAATCTGCGTGGAGGGAGACCTGCAGCGAAGAGGAAAAGCGGGATCACACACAGTTGGGCCACTGGATGTCAGTTGTCCTCTTCTCGAAGACTGTAGTCGTTGAATTTTTCAAAAAGTTTCTGCAGTATCTGGAAAGAGAAGACGAATCTGTAACACGAAAATGACTTTGTGACGTGCGTTTCACTTCATTAGAAGCAATAACTACTTTTTTCTCATATACTTTGAGGTAACCAAGATATTAAAAAGTTTCAAATATTGCATTCTTAAAACTTTTTTTTTTTATTTATAACACAGAGGGTGCTTCGTTGATTTCGTAGAGGTATTGTTTATGAGAATTTGGTAACAGAATGTTTGAAAATTGAGTTTTGAAAGCGTAAACACATGCCCCGAGCCATAGAGAAAAACTGCATTTTTTTTTCAGAATGTTTTATTTTAGTATTCTAATACATTTTGATCAAAATATACTTTATTCAAAGATACTTTGCACAGTATGAAATGCGGTTATTTCCTATACAGTGAACATAACTTTTTTTCTGAATAAACATGCACACATTTTAAGTAATGGGTTAAATTTTTACCAAAAATTATAAGGAATTAGAACCAAACAATTTAAATTTTTAAAAATTTGATTAGCTTTAATTTTTGAAATCCTAATTATGTTCAGCGTATATATGTTTTTCAGTAATTTATAAATCTTTAAAGTTTATATATACACACACTCATATATATTATGCAAGGTGTACTTAAATGTAAATTTACGGCTTGCAATTTCACATATATAATTGTTTATGTTTATAAATGCGATTTTCTTTGTGCGTAAACAGAAAAACAAATGTTCAGATACCTCAATGCTAAAACAGGACTTCTATTATGTTTAATTTTGTGAAAAAAATTGGGAATCATTGAAACGTGGTATAAAATAAACTCTTTTTCTCTCGTCGAAGGAGCCTCAGTTACCTGAAGCTATTGCAATGAAATGCAATTGCATTTGTTGAGATGCTGTGACACCGTTTTTTTTTTTTTTTTTGCTTGTTTTACATTCGAATTTGGCGCTCATTCCATTATACTGAATATTTAAAACAGAACATTTTAATGATTAGGAATCTGTGTAAGAATTTGCGAGAAATTTATATATACAATGAAACACATCGGAAAGAATTAACCGGAACGAATGTGATGCTGAAGATCGAAACAAAATATGCGAACACAAATTCGAATGAATTTGCTGTTACCGTTTCCTTCTCAATGTTTATAACCGCATTTCTAATTTTTGAAAGCTCTGTTATTTCTCCGTCAATTTTTTCGAGACGTGAAAGAATTACGACATTCACTCTAGATGACTATCTCATATCTTTTCCAGAATCAGTTTTATTACTGGGTAGTTTTTTTTTTTAACTTAACGATTAAATTAATTTTTTTGCAAAACTTTGAAATATGCACCATATTTAAAGTTCCACCTCTCTCAAAACAACTTGTAATGTAACTGTTGGTCTAAAAAATGTAATTTTTTTTTGAAGGTATGAATTCTTAATTCTGATTTTGCTTTGTAATTTGTTTCTGGCAAAAGGTGAAAAAAGCTGTTTAATGTGTTTAAAGCAGTATAAATGTATTCTAAAATAGACTTCAGTAATATTCCGAGTATTACTATTAATATGAGAGAGTGTTTTAAGCTCATTGCACTTTATTCACAAAAGCATTTTATTCATAAGAAAGAAATTCGAAAGTTTGTATATTTATATCAAAAAGGAACTATTTTTTCATATTTAATATTTAATAAAGCTGAGAATGAAGTAATATATATTCCGTACAACAAAATACACTATAATTAAACCCAAAGAAATGTTTTGGTTTGATTGCAAAGGGAATTTTTTTTTATTGATGTTTCCGTGCCATTACAGGATAATCCACAAAATCGGTATTTTAAAGCAAATTGTCCACTTCGCGTACTCAAAGGGAAAGCAGTTTTTTGCTTGTTTTTTGGTTTTGCCAAACCAAGAATTTTCACGTCATTAATGTATAACAGAAAATATGAGTGCTAAAACTGCAATAATAAAAAGATGAATATGTTAGCACAGAAACAAATGACATCTTTCCAAGAAGAAATGTCAATAGAATTCGGAAAATTTTAACAATTTAGAGCAGGTTCGAGTTTTTTTTTTTTCCTTTCCTTCTTTGAGAACAGATAGATCATAGAATTTTTATAATCATCTGGTCAAATACAGTAAGAGCCTTGGGCAATTCTACTCATACAGTAACCAAAAATAGGGTCAATTTTTTTTTAAAATTAGGAAAAGATATTTTTGCATGACGTGCATATGAAATGGTGATTTGAAAAAGGATAAGATTCCAGAAAAATATGCCAAGTTAAAATAAGATAGCCACTTCACCAATATTTGCGCAGCCTTATCCGAGACCCATAGAATAAAATAAAATATTATGTCACTTTGTATTATAATACATCAATCTTTCCGGCCGCGGTAGCCTAATGGTCATGTTTGCAGACTCGCAGCTGGCGCTGCTTTCGTCGAGTCGTGGATTCAAGTCCTGGTGACGATAAAGACCTACCGTGTGGTGGGGCTCATCGAGTTCTAAGTCATTCCGTTGGTATGGTATAGAAGTTTAGAGAGGGAGGTACCAGTTAAGGTGTCCTCGTCACTTGACCGAAATTTAAAATGACGAGGTCCGTCGCCAACAACCCTTAGTTATTTCTCAGTGCGTCGCTAATAAACAATCACGTCGCAGTAGTCTTTCCGTCATTGGGGGGGGGGGGGGAAAGAATAATATTCAGGAAATATATTATCGTTGTTTCACTCATCGCCTACAAACCATTTTTTTCATTTTTGAGTCTTGCCTCTTTTCCAATCATCCATTCATATATATATGCTGATATACACACAAATGTTTCCATTTATTAATAAGCGTATTATAGAACAAGTTAAATTCTATCTTCAAGCTATTAATATGTTTTTTTTTCTTCGAGATAACTTGATGATGTATATGAATTGATTGCTTGTCATTCTATTTCATATAGCATAACAACTCGTGTCAAAAAGAGATGATGACATCTAGTCCGTTTGTATAAAGTTATGCCAGTGGTTATAGTGTGTAATTTGATTTGTTTTTAATCTTTTCTTGCGAAAACAATATCAACCACGGACCGGATTAAAAACTTATGGTGCGCCCAGCGGGCTGAAATTTGCTGACCCTTGACTTAGAGAGTTCACAAGTGTATTACCAGAAAGAATAAAACCATTAAATCGAAGTCAAACAGAAATCCATTTAAAAAAAGTTACCACTGTAGTAATCGATTGAGAGTCAAACACTTTTTCAAAATTAGACTCTATAACAGCAGAGTGTGGTAAAAAAAATTGCACAGTCTCTTCTTTAGTTAGATACAGAGACGCTCTTCAGCACAAAAAAACAGAAAATTGGTTTAATCACACTGAGATTTTGAAAACTTCTCCAAATGATTGAAATGTACATAAAATTTCATAAAACAAGGATTTTGTTCTTAAAATCACGATACAGCACACAGAAACAGAAAACTTGTTTTTCTCATTTATCTCCCTTACCGATTTCCTTCTAGTTTCGAAAGAGGAGTCTGGCAATTCGTCCGCCGTCGACTTGGGCCAATCCATCCATGTCTCCTCGAGGTCGTTCAGTTCTCTGCAAATAATATACAATTAAGCCTGAATGAAAAAAAAAATATTAATACTGAGCTATATCTTAAAAAACAGATAGAATGATCCTCATTCATTTGTCATACATTAAAATGCGGACCTTAAAAGAGAAATTTAAGCCGTTAAAAATTATTCAATAAGCTTTGTTTCTAATATACAAAACATATTCCCCGAGTGTTTTATGAATCGAATTTATAGCTTTTGATGTGTTCTCCTTAGGATCTCAATGTTATCTCTTATGGCACTTAATTAGGTTACAAAGCAAAGCGTTTCGTGTTAAGCGGAATAAAAAAAAACACTGAAATAGATTCAACATCAAAGGAAAGGCTACTTTATATCCATTATACGAGGGATGTTCAAAAATTAGGTTTTGGCATTTTATGAAAGAGCTCATGGTGTACCAATTGAAACAAGCAACCGCCACAAGAATCATCCACACTCATTGCTGTTTTGATGACGGAAGTAACGTTAGTGGAGGAGGAATGGCGCATGTGCAGTGAAGAAGAAAAAAAGAGTAGCGGCAGATCAGCTTGCAAAAGACGTGACCGACAACGTCAATGGAAGTGCACGTGGAATTAGTCATCCATAAAAGCCTTTTGACCGCGTATGGTGAACAAGTCATGTCTCGTCAAATGGTTGGGCGCTGGTGTTGCATGTTCAGTGAAGGGAGGCAGGATATGGAGGATGAAGATCGAAAAGTGAGTCCCTCCACATCCGCGAAGGCAAACAACACTGCTAGAGTACAGGATATGGTGTTTGCGGATGGGTGCAAAACGATGTCAGACGTAGTGTCCACACCGCGAATTAGTCGTGCTCAGGTCCATCCAAAACAATGTTGAGGTGGAGCAGGCTATATGGCAATTCCTTGTATTCTAGGGCACCGAGTTTTACCAGAGGTGTTTCTTCAAATTGATTGCCTGCTACACTACGACACATGTCTCAATATCAGTTGCAGCTATGTCGAAAAATAGGGTAAGGGTAAAAATAGGGTTCATGATGACATAGTTTATTTTTTTCATGCAATAAATTTTCTTGTTATAAAAAATGACGAAACTTACTTTCGGAACATCCCTAGTAATTATCTGAATAAATATAGACAAAGAATATCTTCCATTAAGAAAACACTACTTTCCTTTGTTATTAAATTTTCAATATCTGAATTAAAAATATGCTACATTTGAATCTAGGTGAGAAATTCCAGTAAATTTTAATAACTAAAGATTGATGTGCTGAATTTTACGTTTCTTTCAAATGGAACTGTATCGACAAACAGTTCAAACAGTTAACCAATGCAAAAGCTACCCTTAATATCGATTGATGTTACAATGTGAAATTGTTATGCTGCCGGTCACTGGATATATGAACCCTTTTCAGCAACACTTTCAATTGTGTTCTCTTGTTTATTAAACGTTTTTCCAGCTATCGATACAAATGTCCTCTTACCACAGCCTCATCATTCTGAACCTGAGGTGGCAAGGAACTCTTCCCATCCACGTTCCGCCAACTTCTCTTATTATATATCAAAATACGGTTCGTTGGTTTTATTAACGTCACACTAAAAGCAACATGAGGGCTATTAGCGACGGACCTCGTAATTCTGAGGCTCAGTCAAGTGACGAGGACGACACCTGAACTGGTGCCTCCTCTTCTAACTTTCACACCACTCTAACGGGGGACTTTGAGCCACGACAGATTTAGAGTGTATCAGCTCCGGCAACACGACAGGTCTTTGGTGGCAACAAGGCTCGAACCGACGAATGAACGAAAAACGCCAGCCACGAGTTTTTTGCTATAATCACAAGGCTACCGCGGCTATGTTAATGTATAGAGTGCTGTCTTAAGAAAGAAAATATGTTTCATTTCCAGGATCATAAAAAAAATATTTTTTGGTGGAAAGGGGGGACTAGCATTTCTTGGTGATTTTTAGATAAAAGAAAATAGCTGTGTTAATTTTAAAAAATGATACAACCAGAAAAACAGTACACTTCTTAAAACAGTATAATTTAGCGTAGTGTGTGCTGCTAACTCAGACCTCGACCACGCCATCTGGTAATTATCTTGCATGATGAGGCTTATTGGGTTGTTGATAGCAGATTTTTGAGTCAGGCAGAATTGGAAAGCGGAAACTGCTAATAACTAAGACTATAGTAAAGTGTGTGAAAGACACGTGGCTGCGATTGTGGCAGAGCAAGTAGCAGGTGATGCTTTATTCGAGCCATGTATTCTGTTTATTCTAAAGACCCGTCGTATGAAGGAGTTGTTGCACGAGAAATCTGTCGGGGCTAAAAGTCCTTACGTTGGAGCAATGTGGAAGGATAGAGAGGAATGTCAGTTCAGACATTGACCTCGTTATCTGACCGTGGATCACAATAACGAGGCACATCGACCTTGTGCTAGACAGAAAAAGACCAACAAAAAACAGCCAATATACTAAAAGGACAACTACACTAATATGATTACATAACGCAAGCCATTTGCAGTTAGCGAACAATTTTTTTTTTTTTAAATTCTTCTTTAAAATTCTCTTTCCTGTATGAAAAAGATCAAGGAATTTGAATAAATATATCTTGTAATAGATCAATTACTTAAAATCAAATCTAAGTGGAAAAAAGTCGTTTCTCAACCACTAACTGATGAAATTAATCGTTTGAGACGATCATGAAAAATCACGTTCAGAATTTTATACAGTACAATGACTCGTAAAAAAGATTCGATATTTTTTCTCCTTCAAATTTTTCTTTTCATACTTTATTTTTAAAATAAAGGGATTTGATCAGTTTATTGCTTTGTATTCATATACAAAGAATCAAATGAGTTTTAAAAAAAGTATAGTGTGAAATGAGATGTATTAAATTCTCATTAAAGTATTCATTCGAAGGAAAGACAAATAAAAATCAATAGATATTCTAATCTTATGAAGACCGATTTCATAAAACATCACAGAGAAGTTTTTAAAAATATAAACTAAACTTAAAAAGGTATTTCGTAGGAAGCGCATTAGAGTGATTGTTGTAACTTTTTTATTTTTTACATTATTATGTTATTCTTAACATTTCTATAACTTATTTATGAGTCAGTAAAGCTTGACTGTAATTACTTGCACTTATTTAGTTAAAAAATGCGCATTTTCGAAAACGTAATTTAGAAATAATCCTAAGAAATGAACAATTTATTTTTTATAGGAGTATGTCTAGCTGAGCAATGTCTTAAAACTATATCGCATTGCAAAAATACGCGAAAGAATTAAAACGTAATTGATACTTTCTGCTAAATTACCTTCGAGAAAGCAGAAAGAACGCGATAGAAAAACCCACAATAATATGCCCACTTATTTATTCTTTGTTTCGCAATTTATTCCTTTAATTGAGTTAAAACTTGGCCGACTGCAGCACGAGAAGATTAAAAGATCAACTCACGAAGTACAAACTGAAATAAATCTTGAGAAATCAAGTTTGTTCAGGATTAAAGTATTAATTAGGAGTGAGGTGCAGTACAAAGAAAAAAAGAACTGAAGTTTCCAGCTACGCAGTTTAAATAAAGGTTTTATTTTTGAATTTTAAAGAACTGAGAAAAAAATCGATTTTATTAATCTACCCCTCTTAAACTTTTTGTTTCGGCTTTTTTCAAATCCTTTCGCTAATTCTACGACACGAATTAAAACTTTTGAACAAAATTCTTAATTAATTTAAACTAATAGTTTTAAAGGAAACAATATCAGTTTAAAACTTCAAATTTACTTTAAATACAGTAGTCAAAATAATTGTTTGTACATTTAATTTTCTTAAATTATAAAAAGAACAAAAACAAATAAGCAAACAACGCGATATACATTAATTTAATGCATTATAATAGCATAAAAGAAAAAAAAACTAAAGCAATAAATTCATATTTTACATTTTAACATAAAAATATATAAAAAATTTATTGCAAGAAAGTATTTGTTCGCTTCATTAGTATGCTGCAATATTAAGAAACATTTAGTTAAATAATACAGATTAATACTTTGTGAAAATCCTTTAGCTTTAATGACTGCTTCAAGATGTTATGGCATAGATTTCCACTATTTTTTTCGTGACGATTGGTTACATTACATTCCATGCTTTAATGAGAATTTCTTTTAAACTGCTTTTACTTGTGATACCCCTCCTCCCTCCCAGTTCGAATTTGTGCATCCAATGGCATCCTATTATATTCGGGTCTGGAGATAATGGTTTCGTTTGGTTGGTTTTATGAGCATCGCACTAGAAACAACACGAGAGCTGTTGGTGACAGACCTCATAATTTTGAACCTCTGGAGATTGTGGAGAAGTTACCAGTCTCCCTCGAACATTATAAAGTAAACGTGCCCAAGTGCCCATAATGATAAGATTTCGGTCGTTATCCTGCTTAAAGTAAAAAGTTTGCTAGAGGCCTAATTTTCTGCTTAATAACTTATGCCGCAATGCATCAATATATGTTGAAGCGGCCCTTGTAGTATCAATAAAACCCCGAATTATCCCCCCCCCCCCAAAAAAAAAAAAAAAAAAAAAAAGAAAAAAAACATAACATTTCGTCCACTATACTTCAGAGTTGGGAGTATATATTTTCGATCTAAAGCACTTTTATTTTTACATCTCATTTTTCGAATGCTTGGTGGAGAGAAAATTTGAGACTTACTCTCATCAGTAAAAATCACTGTTTTCCAACTGTTCTATTTCACCAAGGTAAGGTTACTTTACAATATCCGAGGGTGAATGGTAATTCCACCATAATCTCCAGACCCAGAACAATAGAAAATTTATGGATGCTATTAGATGCAAAAATTCGTGATGAAAAAACATAACAAAAGTAAAAGCAGTTGAAAAGAAGGCTCTCATATTGAAGCATGGAATAACATAGACCCAAACGTCACAAAAAAATTAGTGGAATGTGTGCCATAATGTCTTGAAGCAGTCGTTAAAGCTTAGGGATTTCACGCAAAGTTATCATTAATATTATTTAACTAAATACGTCATAATTATAACCCACTAATGAAGGGCACAAATACTTTTTTGCAATATACTTTTATATATTTGTCTGTTAAAATGTAAACTATTCCTTTTTTTTATTTTTGCTATTTTACGTTATAGTACGTTAAATTAATGTATTACATTGTTTTTTTTTTTTAATCTTTTATTTGATTTTAATATAATTTAAGAAAATGAAGTGTACGAATAATTTTGGCAACTGTATGTCAGCAATAAATTTTACATTGATTTTCTTATTAAGAAAGTGAAAGCAATATAAAGCGCAATTGGATGATTTAAAAATTAAAAAAAAAAAAATTCTAATTTATTTCGTAATTCCGTCTACAGAGCTATTACGAAAGATTAAAAGTAAAGTATTCATCTGGGAGAGTTGAATTAGCGAAAATTTCATGCGGCTTTCTACATTTTACATTTGGGACCGTAGAAAAAATCGTTGCGTCAAGCGGAATTAATCATCAATTTTCCACCCGTCCCTTCAACTTAGTGACCGAAAGCAGTTTCTGATTTTTGTTGACAGAAAGCATTGGAACATCCAAATACAATAAAGGGAAATATTTCGAAACGGGGGAGGTAGAGAGAGAGAGAGAGAAAGAAGGTATTGCACGGAAAGTTCGCTGTTCACTGTCTCAGTTTATCCAGTCATTTTTTGAACATTGCATCCGATCTATACATTCGAATCTCAAATGTATATTCATTTTTCCGAAAGTCTTTTTTTAACACTTATGGAAAAATCTATATAATAAATATCCATGTTTGTTTTAGATCTATTAATAATGAATATAAATTTAATAAAACTAAAAAAAAAAAAAAATCCCAAAGATTTTTAAAACGTTACGATTTTTTTAATACGACTTTTCGTTAAATATGCTTTATTCCGGGCAATTATGTATGAAAGCTATTTTACTTGATTACTGATTACATTACATATTACTCGGTGATGAGAAAGAGAGTAAATCCTGTAAAAAAAATTATACTCTTCAATTTTTTTTTATGAATTTATGAGGAAAAAAATTATGTTCATAGTAAATTTTCTCTCCAGAACATTGACTATGTGTAAAATGTTTTGAAAATCGCAAATAACATTGTGTTTTCCTGCAGTCTAATGTGTTGATAAAGGCTGCAAATACAACTTTAAACCAATCCTTATTTTGTTACGTGAACACGATAGCCTAGTGGTCGAGGATTGCAGGCTACGTTATTTCCGTCGAACAGCGTCTTCGAGACCTAATGTCACTAAAGATCTGTTGTGTAGCAGGGCTGATGCACGTTAAATAGAAAGAGCTCCATGTCCTCACGTTGATATGGTGTGAAAGTTAGGAAAGTTAAGTGTTCGTCACTTGACTGAGGCTCAAAATTACCGAGATCCAATAGCCATCTTGATGTTTCTAAAAGTGACATTAATATACAATAAATAAAAAATAAAATTTTGGTCTTGTCACTGACCTGAGTTCCTCGTTGTTGAGCTTTGCCGATCGCTTGGCGCTGACTCCTCTGCAGCGGGGGGCGAACACGAATTTTCTGGAAGGAAAGAGATCGAATCGATTAGTACACACGAGGGAAACTGTCTTAACACTTTACTGGAAAACAACACAAATACAAACGAGTCAAAGAAGGTAAACTTTCATCTGGTAGCCATTGCAACATTTGAGACCTGCTTAAAAATGCTCGAGAACAAAAGGAGAAATTAAAACATTTTTTACACTAAAGTGTAACGACTTTATTGAATTATACTGACTGTCCCAAGCAGCAGGGGCGTCCTCTGGCAACCAGATGAAAAAAAAGGATGGACGCGTAAGTAGAGGCTAGTGTGCGATTGATTTGCTGCTAGGGGGTTCTAAGAAGAGATAAAACAGAGCCATAGACCAATGCAGAGGGAGATGAAACACGGGACTTTACGCGGAAGGAATTGAAATCCGACAACACCCGTCTTCGAAACAGCTCTGCTATCTTGAGTATTTCCATGATCCTGATGTCATTTTCTGCTAGTATTTGAATGTAAAAATTAATCATTTAGTATGTGTGTTACTTTAAATAGCAAATAAATAATGTTGCTGATGAAATCAAGAGCCTTTAGTTGTATGCAACGTAATTGACTAACAGCTAAGTGTGGACAGATGCACTGTGTAGTGAGAGACTCCATGCTTCGTTTCAAATATCCTTTGAGGGGATTATGAGTGCAATTCATCCGTTGTATGAGTAACTTTTGCTGCTTCGTGGAAGCAGTGAGATATAACGCTGTAACATGACAGATCCTCGCCCATTGGCTTATACAACCGATGCCCATTCTCAATCAACCAAATTCTTTTCCTGCGTGTACTACCACTTCACAAAAAGAATAAATTCATTGCAACAGCGCGAAAGGGATAACCAAGCAAACGAAAGATTTTTATTCTTGACTTGAAAGGAACGCATACTTAAAAATGGTTTCAATAGAATGACACAATGAAAAAATTTTCAAATATTTACGACTGTGTTTCTTTCTAACGACCATGTTCAGAAACGCACCGGAGAAAAAGTGAAAATATAAATAATATTTTAAACATACTTAAGCCGAAACTGGCTGAATTTCTTTTCTTATTTTCTTTTCTTACTCTGTACTTTTATTTTTGCGAGAAAACTTTAGAAGTCGCCTACGAAAGCACAATTTTCATGGCAGTTAAATAAAAATGGCGAAGGGCTAAAGAGTAGCTAAATTATGAAATTAAAAGATTGATTATCACAATTATAATTAAGACAAATCTGTCTATTCCTCCTAAAATCTAGACTGTATCATCTATTTGAATGCAAAAAAAAGGTGCACCTGGGAGTGCAAACAAATAATAAAGTTTTTTGTGAATTACATCCTCCCCCACCCTGAAAATATTCTGAAATATTTTTAACGATTGCAAAATCCCACAAATGAATGATAAAAATAGCAGTAAGAATATTTTTAAAAACTGAAGGAAAAATGTGATTTCCCAGAAGTCTTCATTATTGTTTATTCTTTCGGATGCATCAGTAATGCATTCAAATTGATAGAATAGTTTAGATTTGAGAAAGAAAGTGGAAATTCCGTAGAATTAACATTAAATTCACGAAATTAAAATAGACTGCAGACGAAGGTCTTCAAATTAGGAATTATTTTATAAAGTTAATTTAAAAAGGAATTTTTTAAACTACATATTCCAAAATTTTCATATGTTTAAATTCTTCAAGTCAGGAAGTCCTTGGATTTCTTAGCATAAAATTATACCAGACCCTCCAAAAATCGAGGTCTGCTCGTCATTGTCATTTTGTAGTGGAAAATGCTTTCTCGGGGTTCTTAACCCTTTTGGGCTTTTATACCCAATCTCGCTGGAAAAAATTATTGGTGAACTGAACATCAGAATCTACACTTGCCTAGGAGTAAAAATTTAATCATTGAAAATTAAAAAGTTACGACGAGTAAGGCATTAAAGTTAAAAAATTTGCTTGAAAAATAGAGTAATTGAGGAATTAGTTAAAGTGAATGAGGAAAATTTTCAGACGAAAATTACAGAATAGTATTTTATTGCCTTAGTACTAAAATTGTTTTTCTATCCAAAATAATTTTTGAAAATAAATGAAATCGGGTATCTTCGTTCTTATTTTAAAAGTTTTTAGTTCATATGGATATGAATATGGATTGTACAGAGTGAACAGAAAACTATTAAGTTATTGTTGGCAGCTATTGCGAGGAAGGTTGAAAGTGGTGTGTGTGGGAGGTGGAAACCAGTATTTTGGTTGTCCAATCTAGTGCATGTAGTATTAAAGATAGAATTCAGGAAGAGAAAAAATTCTACCTTCGGTTAGTCCGAGATCACACTTTCTGATTGGTTGACAGGAGTGGTTCCTATCGGTTAGAGGATTTATGAGATTTTCTTTTGATTTGGAAGAAATTTGAACTAGAAAATTAAATTTAGTCGAGTAGGACTTCTCAGGAGGTTTGAAGTTGGATGTCGTTTATGCAGGAGAGAATATTTTTCCGTATTAAATTGCCATTCTCAGACTGAAGGACCCCTCGCTTAACCGTTTGGGATGTTCACATTCCTTATTAATCAAAATACCCAAGTCATTAGGTTTTAAACGTTTTTTGTTTAATTTAAGCGTTAGTCTCGGTAGCCTAGTGGTCAAAGTCGCGGACTTGTTGCCGGTGATTTTCGTCGAGTCGTGGGTTCGAGCCTCGATGCCACTAAAGACCCGCAGTGTAGCCAGGGCTAATGCACGGTAAATCTGCCGAGGCCCAAAGTCCTCCCAAAGGTGAGGTGTGGAAGTTAGGATAGGGTGTATCAACTCAAGTGTCGTACTTGTCACTTGACCGAGGTTCAAAATTACGAGATCCGTCGCCAATAACCTTCGTGTTGCTTTTAGTGTGACGTTAATAAAAACCAACCAACTTTATGAGATGCAAATGTGTTGTTGAAAGTGAAGCAGACTTGATGCATGCTGTTGATGAGGTTTTTGAGAGTGAAAAAATTTTCAACAAATTTCTTAAGAAATACCCTTTAAAAGGGGTTTGCAAAACAATTTTTTTCGGTGTGAGATGAACCGTAACTGTCTCTATCTCTAAACCGATGGTTCTTAAACTTTTTAGTTTGGGGACTCCACTCTCACGCTTAAAAATTTTGAATGAATCCCTTCCTACCAACCATAAAACCATAGCTTGGAAAAAAAATGTTGTTTAACTGTGTGACATTGAGCTATTCACAAATTTTTATTCAGTAACCTCGGGGTGTTTCGGTAATTTTAATTGCATAAAATTACATTTTCTTACCAACCCAAATAAAACGTGATTAGATGAATCAGATGGTCAGAAGTGTATAAATTGAATTAGAAATAGTGATACATAAGTAAAATAGAAATGAAAGGAAGAAAGAAGGGAAGCAGAGGAAAACGATCATTTGATATATAATTGTAAATTGGGTCTAATCACCGTAATCACTCGTTTGTATCAAAGCGACTCCTAGTTAAAGTACTAAGATTCGAATCTGCTATAGTCGACAAGTGCCTAAATCAGAACGAAGGATTTTGTAAGCTAAGGCATTATTATTTAAATATAAACTGAGATTGACTGCGTGTTAAGAAGAATTCGTGAGAGTCCGATCTTACCTATTCTCTGATAGTTAATAAAATGTTTCGTTCTGCTCTTATGTATCTTAGTTTTGAATTTATTGACTATTTAATTAGACTTTAAGATAACTGAAGAGTTGAGTAACGAAGAAAATATATCTCAATTTTTAATTTAAAATATAATTCTAAATTATAATTTAACTAAATTTTTAATGAAACCTTCTTTTGGTAAAAACAAAACCTTTGTTACTCAAATTCAACTATTTATCCAAAAAATAATTTTACCTTAAAATGTAAATAAAATAATAACTGATTGTTTTTTATTTGAGTAACTATATCTCTTATAACAGTTATTCAAATAAATAACAATCATAACTGCGATTGTTATTTATTTGAATACCTACATCTCTCATAGTAGTTATTCAAATAAACAACAATCAGGTGAATAAAATGGAAGAATATAATGTTATATTGTTCTTGAGATAAACACACTTGTGATAAAACGGAAACAACTCATTATATATAATAGAAAAAGCACTTTTACGCTTTGTCACAGCGGCGCCAAGACTAATTCACCTGACTGGTACAGAATATTATGGATTACGCGTTTATGGTCCTATTTTGATTCCAAAAATGCTGAAATTGCAGTTAGATACCACCATAAAATAGTGTCATTTTTTTCAATATATAAATTTGATTTACAATTCAATTTAGTTTGTGCCGCGTTTTAATAGTTACACTGCAAAATAAATGTAAATATTAAACTACAGGTAATGTATTGATTGCGAATAATCTTTTTTTAAATTCATATGACTAAATTAGATTTTCGCGACCCCTTTCGGTATCGCGATGCCCAGTTGGAGAAACATTGTTCTTCTAGACCAAAGAGAATTCATGCTCTAGGCTCTTCACTGAATTGGAAAAACTCGAATTCCCTCTTCACTACACTACATCCACTAACATGAACTTCCCTTTCCCCGACTGCACGGTGGATACTTTCACCCCTCTCCTCAACTTCTGTAATACTTTTAAGGAGAATAATTTCTCCATGAATTTTGCTGGATTAAATTGTTAAAGTCGGTTCTTAAAATTTAATAATCCTGATATAAACATCCTCGCTTCATTTTTTGCATTCTTCTACAGCAAATCTCTTAGGTATTAATTTTAACTCAGAAGCATGTAGTCGCAATGGGTAATGGCAAAATGTGAAGTTATTCAATTTCGACACAGATCGGAGGTAAAAGGTCTCATCTGAATCAAGGGCTCCATTAATTCATCACAGAACCGTTATACGCTACAAAGAAATGCTACGAAGCAAAGCCAACAACTCCTCTTTCTTATATTATCGGAATTTTAAAGTATTTTCAAATTTCTTTTTGAGCTGGGGAGGAGTAGAAGTGGAATTAAGCGTTCTGGATTCGGAGAGCAGGGAGTACATGTCACAATTGTGTGAATGCAGTGAAAGAGAATACGTGTCACACTCAGTCTTATAAAGAATAATGGGTCTCAAAATCTTTAAAAAGTAAGATAAAACGTTGTTTTAGCCATACTGTAAAGCAAAATGTCGAGGCTCGTTATGAAGTTGTAAAAAAAAAAAAAGTTCGTCGTAGATGTAGATATTTATGTGAAGTTCGATCGAAATTAAATTCATTTATTTAATTCTGAAACAAAGTCTCAAAAAATTATATAAAGTTCAATACAAAGTTTTGCAAAGAACATATTTAGCCACCCAATGTGCTTTTTTCTTACAATTATTATTAAATTACTCAATTAAATATAAGAATTAAAATAAAATAATGAAAAATCAAGAAATGGACAATAGAAAACTTTTCCGATATTAAAATTAAAGGAAACGATAAATTTTTAAATTCAATATATTGAAGCTAAATGTAATTAAAATTAAATCAAATGATAAAAAATTGAAAAGTGGTCTGGTTCGCCAAAAGTGATCTAATACCCCAAAACGTCCCACCTAAAACAATAGCCCCTTAAATGGCTAAAACGATTTTGATTGAACGAGTCGATTCGTAAGCTCATTTGTGTATTGGTAGTGTAATTTGCTTTACTCACATGAATCTATAAATTTTAAAAACACATAAAGCAAAAATTTTGCATCGAATTTAATTTGGTTGTAATATTAATAACTCTAAAACACTATTTTTTCCAATTTAACAGCGACTTAAGTATTGTAGAGAGAAATATTGAACCAAATAAAAAGTGTAGATCCTCATTTCAAAAATTGCAAAATTTCCATTCGATATCAAAATTAAAATTGTATAAAAATTCTTTGGCTTTTATTTGAAGACATTTTATTTACCCGAACACACATCTCTTAAGTTCAACCAGGTCTGATGAGAAAATCATTTCAATTTATAGTGAATGAGTCATTCTGAGTTTCCTTTTGATTTCTTTAGTATATGGGAAGATTGGAGGGAAAAAGCTGAATCAAACTAAAATAATTCCACCCCCATTTCAAATGAATCTGATAACACCTCGCGCTCATCTATTCTAGCTGTTCTTTCAAACTCATTTTACATCAAAAATATTAAGGCAACAATAGCTATTTTTTGAAAAAAAAAAAAAAAA
>BMAW01023693.1:1276369-1290681 GCA_019974015.1 Nephila pilipes | reverse complement strand
GGGGCCACGTAATAATATATATATTTCCAGTGCTGTTTGATTTTTTTTTTGTTATTATTATTTGAAAGGATCAGCTGTATAAATATTAATTATTCTTCGTACGAGTCTGAAAATTTTGAAAACAACGAGTTTTCTTACTTGTCCCTGATCCTTAGACCGTTTTAAAAATATCTTCTTTTTATATATATATATATATAGATTAGTTTTAAAAATGTAACAGCTGCTCTTTGTTTTGAGATTAATAGCAGGTTCATAATTAATGGTGATAACTTAAATTATTTAGATAGAGTTGTTGTGACACAGAGCCGTAGTTTTGAACTTTTAAAATCTATTTTGTTATTTGTACTTTTTTAATAACTGATTCATAAATACTGACTATTAAGTTCACTGTCTATGTCGATATAAAGCCGCAGAAATGAAGCAATAGATTAGAAAAGAGGAAAATTACTACCTCACCAAGAATACCAAACCATTTTCCACTTAGAACCAATCGAATTCGTCACAACTGTTCAAAAACCTCTTAAAAATTATTTCTCCGAGTGACAGTTCAAATTAAATAATGACGTGTTGCATTTTTTTTGAAAAAAAATATTATTTCTGCTATATTTTTGACGGACCGTATTGTCCATAAGGATAACTAAGATAAAGCCTGGGGCCCTTCAGGAATGATGAACCTTTTAATTTATTTTCCAGAATGTTCCTCTGTTGGAAGAAAAAAAAATAATTCAAGGTTTAAGTGCCAGAGGACACCCCCCCTCCTCCCCCACAGCTCATTGGTTTCAGCGATTCTGCATGATTGATTACACGTCGTGTATCCATGATAAATTTCTCATGTATCTACTGAGGTATGCGTACTTCAAATGGAAACCCATGTAAAAAAACAAGTCCCCGATACACGGTTGAATAAAGATGGCAACATTCACGAACCATTAATCGATACGTGGAATTAAAACGTCAGAAACAAAAACCTTCAATTGCTTCTTCCGCGGAAGCTATATTCGCAGAACCTTCGAATTCTTAATAGCCCGGAATAATTCCGCAGATTTTCCTGAAAACAAACAAGGTTCCATTTTTCCGACGATGACGGCGCCCCGTGCAAATGAAAGATTGCAATCATTCATAAAAAATATTATTCTTTTCTTCTAATTTCTCTTGGCTTTGACAGGAGTTTTCCTCTTAATCCAAATCACCTGCCCTTGCATCGATCATGCGTCACCCCAGAACGAAATCTAGGAGGGGAGGGAGTGAAGATATTAAAAGAATCATCATCAGTCACACGAATTTTCCTTGGTAGAGAAATAGAAAATAAAACAGCAAAAAAATGTTCGCATTTCGATGGAAAATTAATAGGTGAAAGGAGCGTCCACTTCATTACCCATGGATGATCAACCCTTTCCCTCTAATACATCGAAAGCCTTTTCGACCTGGAAGACTGCGTGGCGTTATACAAATTCTAATAAAGCCGCCATCACACTAATCAAAAACTTCAATTACGGACATGAAAAAGGTATCCATTTCTAAATAAAGTAGTTGAGACACAGTAGTTTAGAAACGCTGTTTATTCTCATCAGAGATACAACAGCACGAAAAGCTCAAATTGGATATATAATTTCGACCACATCAACATAGACATTTATGCTTGATTAACTTTTATCTACCAATAAAAGTATCTTCTGAACGAAAATACTAAAACTGTTTGGATAAAAAAGATGTGATTTTCTTCTGCATAAAGTGAATTCTTTCAAGCGCCATATTTGATGTCATCTTCTTAAAAGTTCTCCATTCCTAGTCCTGGGAAATTGAATTAAGCCGCAATTCATCAATGATTGGTGAATTTTATTACGGAAGATTCCAAAATTAGCAATCAAAGGGTTTAATTTTTCTTTAAAAAAAGTACAATTTGTTTGTTTATATTTCATATTAAAATATCTCAAATCTATCAAAAAAAAATGATAGTGTTCTCACCAATTGTGTCAAAGATTGTTTTGTACAATATTGGGAAATGTCAAACCTTTCATTTAACTTAGCCTTCAAATCATCATATAATGTGGTGAAGAAGTCTGGAAAGAGAGATAAGCGCGGAGTGATTGCTTCACTTGAGAACATTAATATAGTGATGTTCACTTCGTGCAGTCTCGTAAATGTTACACCGATGAAAAAAAATTCTTAAAATTTATCGTGAAAGGTACTGCCGTCCACTGTAACAGCACATTTTATTGCAAAATACAGCAGTGGTGTAAAGTTGCAATGTTTGTTAAGTGTTTCTAGTTTGATAATAATTTTCTGGAAAATTTACTATGAAATGTGGTTCATGGAAATTTCTTTCGATATATATATATATATATATAGTTTTAAAAGAAGGGTATACTTTTTTTTCATCAAAATGTATTATTTGGCTGAAAGAGATGAAGTGCACCAATCATTTTCTTAATGCTAAAAAACAAATTCTTCTGAAATCCTACACCTGTTATCTCATATAGCTCGAACAATCCAAGACGGAAGTAAATGAATGATGTTTGAGACTTAAGGCAAAAGAACAAAATCTAGGAAAGTTGTGTCACACATTTGTTTAAAATATAAAAGTTTTTTTAAAGCACCTTTTGGTCAAATGATAAAAAAAATACAGCGATAGATAAAACACATTGTAACAAGTCGGAGTTAAGACTTTGAATATGATATAAAAATCCGATTTTATGTATAAAAAAAAGAATAACTGTGATCTTTACGTTTGAAAAATGGGAAAAAATTAAAAATTAATTGACAAGAAAAAAGGTCGAAAATAGTGAAGGACTGTTAGGATATCCCGGGGGTGAGTCACATGTGTTTACCAAAGATAATAAATCCCACCGAATAGAAAGCTCACTAGGGTGCCTCGGGGTCATAATGCCCATTACTTATCTATGGAAGGTGAGCTCCTGAGAAGGCGAATCAAATGGACATTTAATAATGAAATAAAATCTTTTTTATTTTTCATCTTTCCCTGAAAGTTAGATTTCACACATTTATCATGCATTTTATGAGAATTCAAATAAATTTGGCTCAACGAGTAAATTATAAGTAATTGTTTTGAAAGTGATAAATTAAACAGCACCGCACACATTTATTTCATCAGAGACTTTTTAATTTAAAATGATTCGATTGTAAAACTAATTTGTACAAATAGAGAACTACAATTATTAAAAAGAGCTTATTCGTCGATATATGGATCTTGTCAGACAGCTGCAATGTATTTTCGAATTCCACAAACATCTTTTGCAACGATATGAAATCTCTTTGGTAATGAAAATGCTGATAATTTGGCCAAGGAAGGAGTCTTTATATTCTGTTAGGCTCAAATGCTTTTCTAGTCTTCCTTGAAACCTATTTAAAAATAAAGATTTGGAACTTAAAGTTATGAAAGAGCCCTCCGACTTCCTAGAAGTATAACAGACAAATTTCTTGTTGGGACCCATACCATTAAGGGAGGTAAAGGAGTCATTTATAGATTTGATACTATGAGTTACTTTTGACAGGGTAGAAAGCCTATCCGACCTGAACCGATTTTAATTTTTCCTAGACTTTTCTCAATTGTCTTTCAAACTATGGGTGGCTTGACAAAGATATAATTGCATCACCTCAACTCGTTCATGATTTCTTGAGGAACTTAGGACAAGTAGACTTTGTCTAGCCTTCAACTGGACCACAAAACACACACAACAGCACTAATTGCTATTTAACATTCACAAAATGCATTAAAATAAAGGTTTAACTATTGCCTGAAAAATAACGTGTATTCAGTATGTTTCTGTGAATGTTTTCAGAGCTTCTCTCTCAGTCTCGTGGCCAAACTATATACAAAACAAAATTCAAAGAAAAATTTTCTCCGTTCTCCAGGTGAGCGAGCGGCTCGAATTCCAGCGATTAGGAGAGAGATTCATTAAGCACCGCAGAAGATTCTTTTGCTCCACAGACTTTCATGGGGATGTCAATTCTTCGGCGGCGGGTTGGGGATCAGCAGAGAGACGAAGCGGATCTCACTTGACAAGCATTAAGAGCATTAACATGCCAAGTGCTCTAATCCCTCTCACTAGAGAAGATGAAGTGAGCGTCGATATGAGAACCTATTTTTGCTCGTTTCTGCAGAAAGGGAGAGAGAGAAATCGCTACCATCTTTCGAGTTCACTGCACGGGAAGAAAATGATTAACATTTTCCTACGTCTTGCGATCAGTTTACGTTCAAAACACTTTCTTGCCAGCTTTTGGTATAAGAGTAAAAACTTTTGAGACCCTCTTCTTTAAATCTCCCCCCCCTCAAATTTTTCAAAAATTAAATCAAAGTAAAATGCATATGTTAGGAAAACAATAGTTCGATGTTGTGATAGTCATTTCATAAACAGAAAAGTGAAAAACCTATGAAACGTTTTTATCTGATGTTATTGTATAACTTTATTGTATAACGAAACTTGTCGCGTTGTATTCTGTCATATATTTTTCGATTAGTTTTTAATTTCCTATAAACACGAATCATTCAGTTAAAAATAATTTTATTTTGGAGTGACGTAATGTTTCTTAAGAGTTTCGAATTCAGAAGAGAATATTTTTAAAACATTTCTTCAAATAATTTGCCAAGCAATGACTCCCTTTGATTTGTTTCAGAGATATTGTTTTCGAGCTAAATAGTTACTAAATTTAAATCTAAGCTCATAAATATAATAGTCATAAATAATGAAGAGACAGATTATTGTCCTCATCAGTTTATAGATATTTCTATAAATCGTGAATATACTCTCTCTCGGTCTATCCTACCTAAACGCGTTTGTAATCTTGTCTAATATCAACATTGAAGATCAAGCTCACCAACGAACGCGGATCCGAGTGAGCTAACTTACGATGCTTAGGGATTCCAGCGGTTACCTTAGCTCCTACTCACTCCGAAAGATCCTGGATCCGTGTTCGACAACAGTCTATGTAAATTCACTCATATCTCTTAAGTCTACGCAAAATTAATCATTATTTTCCAACTACTACCTTCTGATTCTCTACTTTTAAACTTCAAACCTCTTTCATATTCAATTTGTCTTTGCTTTATATATATACATATTTTTATATATTCTGCGGCCTTCTCTATCCAATTCGTTACAATTATTTGTTTGTTTGAGCGTCGTTCTTTAAGTTCTTCGAAAATCCAAAAGATGGCGCTCGAAGCATCGAAAATGGTTTGTTTTTAGTAAGCATCATGACTCCCTAGACAGTTGTCTAAGTTTCAGTTTCTCGTTTTCGGGATCATGATGCCTTTCGCGACTCAAAAATTCTTCCTCATTTTTTTCTCCACCCTACGAGACTATCTTCATCTTTTTTGGAAAATATTCAATGGAAGCAACCCAACGGTTTGATTTTTGCTTGATTTCCGGTGCATAACGATGAATTCAGGTTTCACCTACTGTGAGAACTCGACACGGCAGCAATCAAATTTTGATCGGGCAGCAAATGACTACCAAATCAAAGCTAACTTATGAATCAATGTCTAATCTGCTTCGGATCCATTTAACAGATGGAGGCACCCAATGATAACAGAAATTCACCTTTATGATGCCATCTGTCTCTAATACAAGTACTTCTTGAGCTATCGTTATAACATGCATAACTTATAACAATTTTTATAAGTTGTCAATGTTATAACAACCATTCTTATAAAAATATTTTTTTCTGCATTTGGTTGTGTAAAGATTTCCTTTTATGCAATTTACTTTATAAAAAGTCCCCAAGGTTAGTGAAGGGAAAATCGTGAACACCCCAACGTTACAATCTTTTCTAAGTTGTGAAACTAAAATGATTATTCTATTTTATATTACGAATAAATAAAAAAAAAAGTCAAGTAACTCAATTCACAACCTCAGCTGCTAATTGATTATCCTATGAACGTTTTCAAATGCTACATTGTAAAACTTTCTTCCCCTTAAAAATTGAGCAAATTCGATTTACTGCAAGAATAAATATAAATGAAAAAAATTTTTGATCAAGCTTTTATTTTAAAATGGATAAAAAGGGTAGAAAAGTATTTTTTAATGTAAAATAATGTACAATTTATAAAAGCTTGAGGCATTAATACTGCTTTTTAAAACTTTTTCTAATTTTCACTTGGTGTGTGTGTGTCATCAAATTTTCGATCATTAATTTAACCTACTTCCCATTAAGCTAGAGCTCTGGAACTTTGGGAATCGTTCTTATTCGCTTAACAATGCAATATTAGACATTTACGGAAGTTTAACTAATATTTCAATAATTTTTTTTAGTAACGTAATTTGTGTAGTAACCCGGCGCCATCTAATGAATATATATTGCATTTCGCAGAGAGAGTGATCTTAAAGATGAGAGATATATGAGGTTTTTTACAAAATTTTAACTAATATTTAAATAATTTTTTTAATAAACTTTGCCACCATATAAAAACGTTGGTTTTTATCTTGAATTATTATTTTATACCTAAGTAATTATGGTACTTAATTTATAGTTCATTATCTAGTTACCTTAGTTAAACACCTCAAGCTTTTATAATTTATATATTATTTTAAATTAAAAAAATATTTTTATACCTTTTAGTTTATCTTTAAATAAAAGTTTTATTACATAAAATTTTTCTTTACTCATTATTATTTAATTCTTTTTGGTCAGAAAATTTGAGACTAAAGAGTAATTAATTACTTGATTTATACGCGTATACAAAACTTCAATTCAATTGGACGTAGTTAAATGCAAACCTCGGAACCCCAGGTCCTTTCGAAGTCCGTCAATGCTTGTGTATACAATTGTTTTGTATACACAAGCATTGTCATCCTAGTGATACGTGTACGCAAAATTTCAGCTCTATCGGAAAAAAGAAAGTGGGTTGAAATTCGAGTATATATTTTGAACTTGAAAGACATGCATACATATGAACATAGCAACTCAAATTGTCCATGTGCTTGTAAAAAGCCTTGCGAGCGAAACCATTAACAACATAGACAAATATAGATTCCTTTTTGTTATCGCTGGTTTGTGGTACACTAAAGAATCATTACACTTGTAAGAAATTAATTACAAATTATTAAAATGATGTCAGAATTGTAACATTTTTGAACCAATTTGAGAAACATGACTTTATTTCTATCTTCATTTGCATACTAATGGAAATATTTCTCTCGTGCAACCACTTAGTTGTATTAAAAAATCAACAATCAGCCATCATACGAGAGGAAATGTTGGATATTTTGGTAAATGGTAGAAAGTTACTTTAATAGCTATGCATCCGGCAAAAACTGCGCGTTTGAGTATTTTACAATGATTGTTCTTCAAGACGAAATGCGTCTGTCCGTCATAAAGATACTTTAAAAGCCTGCTCCTGGATCACCTCAAAATTGGCACCCCCTCCCCCACGCCTGAATGAATCTAATCAATCTAATCTAATCCTTCCGGATGCAGGTGAAAATCGCCAACGTCCCTCTGAAGAGTCGAATGAGGGACAAAAATGACCGATACGAATATTGCCATAATCCGCCCTTGTTACTCCAAAGCGGAATGATTACCGTTTGCGAATTGAGGCCTTTCACCTTAATCCGGTTGTACTGTCCTTCTTTAAGAACGCGGCTTTGTTCTTGGGGCACAAACGGTTTTAATTATGCAAATAAGTCTGCTCGCGGACTTAAGTGAAGGAAACTTCCGACAATGACAAAGGGGTTATTTTAAAGATTCTCTTTGAGGGGCTTAAGTGGCACCGATTGAAGAGTTGCAGATGCGCGCCCATCGACC
Organism: Nephila pilipes; assembly: GCA_019974015.1. Taxonomy (NCBI): domain Eukaryota; kingdom Metazoa; phylum Arthropoda; class Arachnida; order Araneae; family Nephilidae; genus Nephila; species Nephila pilipes. The sequence continues at coordinate 1,282,917 of BMAW01023693.1, read as the reverse complement.
CAGCTCCATTAATCCAGTGTGAATACACCTTCCAATCATTCAGTTTCATTCATCTATTAACATTGGTGAGAAGTTTAGATAATACGAAATATTTTTAGATTACGATTCCTTCTCAAGTGAGAAGTTCGGTAACAATACAAGAAAATCCTCGTAAGTTTCGAGTGAAAAAAAAGAAAGAAATGGAAACAAAGTTACGGTCAGACCCCTTTAACCGGAGGTTCGTTAACTCGTGAATCCTCTTACCCCAAGGTTTACCCTGACTCCCTTTTTAGGAGATTCAGTTTAATCCCTTTTTTCAGATGATCCTGTTAAGAGCAAACATTAATATTTTTTTCTTTTCTCTAAATCGGATACCGTAGTATAAATATGTCGCGGTGTTCTAATTTGCAACATCAAAATTTTACACCGAATGGGAGAATTTGGAAACATGAGAAAGAAATACATAAAATGGATCTATGCACACCTAAAAAACGAGAAAAAAAAATCTCAGGGATAGAACAGTAACCTTTAACGAAACCAGAACGCGGAAGTCCCTTGATTGTGAAGCGCAAATGGTAACTTTCTTCACAAAAAGAGCGAAAATAAACCTCCGACAACACGGAGATGAACAAACGTCTCATGAAAATATATAAAAAGATGAATAAATCATTTTTTTATTTGAATGTTTGGAGTGGACATGAATCACTATTTCTCGAAAAGTGAATTTTTTTTATTTTTAATTTTCATTATTATTTATTTATTGTACGTTTGGATGTTTTGGAGTTTGAATTTTTGGAGCATGGATTTCTTTTTGTACGAGATTATTTGCAAGATTTTGCGGTCAATGAGATTAGCTGTACGTTCAACCCCTTTTTCCTGGCCAAGTTTTAAGAGGTATAAAAAAATTTCAAGTAAAAGTGATTTTCGTAATAATTGAAAACAACGTCGGAAGAGTGTCAGCATAACGTAGAAAATTCATATTGATGTTGAAATTTATATTATCACTCAATTTATGTTAATACTGCAACTCGTGTTTCACTTTCCTCGCGCTTTAGTATCAATGGATTTCGACAATTATGAGGTTTTTTTTTAGTGGGATCTGACTACGTTTCAAACCTTATTTCTATATGAGATCAGGATATTCATTCGAGTTAATTAGGAATTGGGAGAACAAATAAACTTTGCCAGGTAAGAATTGAACAGGATTGCTTCTGATGGGATCGAAAAAGTATAATGTTTTCACAGAAGTCCTACTAGACCCCCGTTAGCTATAATTATCTGTACATGCATCGCCGTCGCAAAATTAAAGGCTTAGGTGAAGTTTCTTTTCATAATTTTAACTGGTTAATTTTATTAAAAGAAAAGAGAAATACAATCAAAGTAGAATTAGCCGTAGGAGTCTATTTGATTAAACTTAATATCTTTGATTAAAATGGATCTGGGATCGGTGAGAATCAAAAGAGAAGGAATTGAAAAAATTTTAGAGTTTGTTAATCATATAAATGAAAATAGGCATCTCTAGAGAAATAAATGCTTCAACCATCTGAGAAAAAAATATCTTTTAAAAAAATTGCTATTTAAAGGCACAATTATGTCTCAACACAGACAAAAAGAATTTTATGATTTAAAAATTATAAAACAATCGTTTTTTGTTCTTTCCTTTTGTTCACATCCAATGAGTTTTATTCACATTTCTGTTTATTCTTACGAATTATCTTTCAATATCTAAGTAAGTTTAAATACATTTATAAAGAGAGTGTTTTGGAAAGGATAGACCTATTTGACGCAAGATACTCACAAATTGTTCATTTCGATCCCCAAATTAATACTATTAGGGGCAAATGTTCCAATGTGGAAATATGCAAATATCATCTGAGCGCCTATCAGCAAGTGGTGGTGAAGCCACTCAGGTAAGACATCCATATTTATTGTGCTCTTAAAGTGAGCGTTCTATTTCGTTTCGGACATCTGTGCACTGCTTTTCAAAACTGTAAAGTATTTTTTCGATTATGTTCGGTTCTTAAACTGGGATTTAAAAATAAAATTATTTAATTCAAAATGAGTGCTTCATCACTTGCACCAAAAGCTCCTCCATTGATTAGATAAGTCATTTGTAGATTTGCCGAAAACGATGTGGCCACGGAAGCCTAATCATCATGATCGAAGACTCGTGATTGGAAGTTTTCGCCGAGTAGAGAGTTCGAGTCCTGATGCCGCTAAAGACCCGTCATGCACGTTAAATCTGTCGAGATCCTAAATCCTACCATTGCGGGGTGTGGAAGTTTGGAGAGAGAAATGGTAGCTCAGGCGTCGTCCTCATCATTTTACTGTGGTTCAAAACGACAAGGTCCGTCGCCAATAGCTCTCGGGTTGCTTCTCAAATCGACACTGATAAAACAATCACAATCGACAAAAACGATAAAGTGATAAAGGATCAAATATTTCCATTCACTTTGCCTAAAGAAGATGAAAATTTGGTAACGATTGCGCAATAAACGTAGACGCCTTACCGCACCGGCCATCCCACCGCTTGTTGACTTTGCACAAGCGCTCTCAGGTGACATTTGCATACTTCTCATAGCATTCATCTAGGAGCCGAAATGAACAATTTGAGTCATCTCGCATCTAAATTGGTTTCACCTTTACCAAAATAATCTCTTTATTAGACACAAAATTAAGCATGCACCCCATATCTCAAGACAAAAAAGTCTAATTTTTAAAATAAATCTAAGGTACATATTTCGATGAGAAGGATATCACTTTCAATTTCAAATAGAAAGAAAAATTATTGGTATCTTGAGCTTCTGTTAAATTTTCAAGCTCTCTCTTTTTCAAATCTACCAGTAAAAACATTTTGAAACCCAAAATGTTCTAAGCTATCAAAAAGACTAAACATCGTTCTCTGTCATATTTTCCCCCCTGTATGACGGATAATTCGGAGAGTTTGGTTATAACTAATGTTCTCAAATTGGGCAGTAAAAATTTCTATAATTTACCAATTACATTACAAGGAAAGGATCTGAAGGATTTAATTATGAACCAGGGCAAGGAAGAGCAAGTCTCAATGGAAAATCTCTAAAATCATTGGAAAAAATCAATGCAAAAAATTGTTTAAGCTTTCCAGTCTCAGGGGAGTACTGGAACAAAGAAGGAACTGGGCAACCACGCCTATTTAGGAATTTAGAAAGTCGGATTATTGTGATAAAAGTGAAATAAAATCCAATTTTCGTTTTTTTTTAAAATCAACATCGTACTTAGAGGTAGCGCAAGGGATAATGGCAACAGATTTCGTCATTTTGAATCTCGGTCAAGTGACGAGGAAGATACCTGACCTGGTTATCCACTCTCCAAACTTCCACACCAAGCCAACGAGAGAACTTGGAGCCTCAACAGATTTAACGGACATTAGTCCCACTGCACGGTGGGTCATAAGTGGCAAAGGATTCTTACCCACTAACAAAACGCCGACCGCGAGTTCGCGATCATGATCATTAGTCTATCACTACAACCTATTCATAAGCAAAGTTATCCGCAAGAGAACTTTGCAAAACAAAATGAAAACAAAGACCAAAATTTCTGGTATTCCATTTTTTTTTTTAGATGAGAGTAAATTTAATATCCAATGATCTATTGGACACCAAAAAATTTGTAGAAAAGCAAATACAGAGCTCGAACCTATGAACGTAAGATGCACCTTAAAAGTTCAGTAATGATTCGATTAGGGGTTGGGGTTGAATGTAAGCAACTAGTGTTAGTAGTTTAGAAATAACTTACCGAATAATGAATCTGTATAGCAATCTACAATTTTTAAAAAGTAATTTGCACCAATTTTTAGTTTAGTTTAGTTTTTATTAACGTCGCACTAGAAGCAACACGAGAAGTATTGGCGACGGACCTCGTAATTTTGAACCACGGTCAAGTGACGAGGACGACACCTGAGCTGGCACTCCCCTCTCCTAACATCCACACCACGCCAACGGGAGGACTTTCGGCCCCGAACAGATTTAATGTGCATCAGCCCCGGCTACACGGCGGGTCTTTGGCGGCCAAGGATCGAACCCGTGACTGAACGAAAACCGCCGGTCGCAAGTCCATGACCTTGACCACTAGGCTACCGCGGCCCATTAATTTGCACCAAAGGGCCTTTAAATTAGGATTAGAGGCATCATATCTCTTCGACAAAGACAATGATTCAAAATATACTGTTCGAATTGTGCAGGAATGGCTGTTGTATAATGTTCAAAAACAGCTCAAAAAATCTCATCAGTCTCCCGATTGCAGGATGAGCTTGATCGACAAATTAGGAAACATGATACATGACACGACCTCAGAAGAGAGCTTTTGTAAGAGTGATATAATATCTTTTGTGGCTCAAATGCTTATGATTTCAATGTCATCAAGATTAACAGTGGTAACAAAAGTCAAATGCTAATAATCACAAAAGTTGAGTTTTTTTAGTGATTGGTTGGTTTTATTAACATCGTACTTTAAAGCAACACGAGGGCTATTGTTGATGTACCTCGTAATTTTGAACCTCTGTCAAGCGCCGAGGACGAGCTGGCACGTTGAAAATTTTTTCTAAAGAAATTTGAAAATCACATTTTCTTTCAATTCCTTATTTCTGTTTGTTTTCTTTGCGACTTGAATGACATCTTCGTTTAAAGTCAAACCATTTTTGTCAATTAGTTTTTTTTACATATCTTTCACTTTTTTCATTTCCGAGTTAGTATTTGCCGTTGATGGAATAAACTGGAATTCCGGAAGTAATTAAATCGTATTTTTTTATTCTAAAGATATCGTCACAATTGCTCTTCATACTTAATTTTATGACTCAATGTATACGATAATACACTGATGTTCAAAATTAAGAGAATTTGCAAATTTTGTAAAATTTCATGGAAAGAATTGAACGAAATGTAAAAATATTGCTTCGAAACAAAGATTCAAATCTTGCACATCAAATACGCAACCGTATACGTGTGGGGGGGGAGGCGGAGCTAGTCAAAAAATAGGATTTATATGTGCACATTCCAAAATCAGCATTTCGTTCACTAGCACATTTCACTGTGAATTTCTTTCTTTTCTTTTCTTTCTTTCTTTCTTTTTTTTTTTTTTTTGCAGCAATCGCTTAAATTAAAATTCAAACAGTAAAAATGAGTAACAACCAACGTTTAGATGTTGTAATGAGGTTTCGAATTGTGGGTAGATTAGAAGCAGGTCAGTCTCATATCCAGATTTGCACAGAATTTTATTTAACGCTCATCGTCGTGTCCAAAGCACGAAAACAGTTTCAGAATAAAGGATTCGTCAGAGAAAGCCTGAGCATGGTCATCCAAAAGCCACAACGGCCAGAGAAGATCGCCATTTGTCCATTATAGCGAGGCGTAAGAGGGATGCTACAGCTTCTCAAGTCTCTCATGATGCTGCGGGCATAGGAACCCGAATTACAAGGATGATTTTTTCCAAAAGACTCCATAAGAGAGGGATGTTTGCAAGAAGACCTGTTGTTTGCGTCTCGCTCATTCTGAGAACAGAAGAGTCAGCTTAAAATGATGCAGAGATCATTGAGATTGCAGCATAGATCAATAGGAGACCATTCTCTTCACTGATGAGTCTTGGTTCAGTCTAACCAGTGATTCTCGTCGTACTTTCATTTGGAAAGAACCAAAGAACCCCTCCAATGTCCGAGAAATTGACTATTACGACAGCGGAGGCTTGATGGTCTGGGCAGGCGTCATGTTGGATGGCCACACATACCTCCATGCCTTTGAAAGCTGACTGTGATTACTGAGATGTATAGGGATGAAATCTTGGAGACCTATGTTCGCCTTTTCAGGGGTACAGTTGGTCCTGATTTCCTTTTAAATGGATGACAACACGTGGTCACATAGAGCTCATCTTGTCAACGAATTTCTAGAAAGGGAGGGTATTCGTCGGATGGATTGGCCAGCCAGATCTCCAGACTTCAATCCTAAAGAGCATGCCTGGGACTCTCTGGGTAGGGAAATTGCAATTCTCAAACATCCAAGACCTAAAACCAGTGTATGTGAATGAGTGGGACCAATTGCCACAGGAACTTATCAATTCCCTTATTTTCAACATAAAATCACGGTGTGAGGCATGTGTATATGTAAGAGGGAATCATACCCCTTATAACCCATATTTTTTGTTCTATTCTGCAACTGCTGTTTTATACCTTGTGACTCCGATGAGTGTTACGCACGATCATGTGGTTTTATTATAACTATTGAATAATTATTTTTTTGTATTATATCAACCCTATGTACAAACCAAATTTCATTAAAATCTGTCCAATAATTCTTGAGATAATCGACCAAATCGGAAGATTCTCTTAATTTTGTACACCAGCGTAAATATCATACAGATTCTTTTTGCTTTGTTATTTATATTATTTGATACCATAATTGTGTCCGATATTTAAAGTGGATTATAATTTATGTACATAACCGTGTGTAATGAAATTCATTTTACTTTAAATTTGGAACATTCTAAAGAAACATTTGAATGCAATCGAAATCAAAAATGTGAATGCAATCGAAATCAAAAAT
>BMAW01023693.1:1229161-1276359 GCA_019974015.1 Nephila pilipes | reverse complement strand
TCGAAATCAAAAATGTGAATGCAATCGAAATCAAAAATGTGAATGCATATTTTTCTCACCAATTCTTTCCCTGCTTTATATAAAAAGGTCGTTTCGTTGTTTTGTAAAAATATAGGGTGATGGACTTATTTCATTTTCGGGTTTGAAATTTTTTTAACAGTTTTCTACACTGTTACTGCTACTACACTTATTTCTTCTCCTTTTATCAAACATTTACATTCATTTAAGAGAATATTATTTTTACTTCTATGTCTATTTTAAGTATTTTATTTAATTTTACCCTTTCATGGAAATTAACTCAAAATTTTACTTTCCATATGCTCTGTAGCAATGAGGCGTTATTCAATTTCATTAGAAATTTGGCTGTTACTTGAAAAAGAGTTATTATTGGTTGTAGTAAGAAGCTTTAAAACGAGTTTCGTGTGACGTGTACTGCGAAATAGAATATCAATCAGTACACTGCATTTATGCCATGTGATAGGAATAAGTTTCGAATGATCAAAACAACAAGGAAGCTGAGAGAAAGGCGAATCTAAAACAGAAATTTCGAAGATGAAAAATATCATGCTATAAGTCATTTATTCGTCACTGAATTCGTTATGAGTTTCACCGAGGAAAAAGTGCTACAAAAGCATGTCAATTAATTTGTTCTGTTTTCGGGACGGAAATCTTAAAGCACATGCGAATTTTAGTTTCCACGATTTACAGATAGCGATTTTGATGTTAGTGATCGAGATTGATGTGGCGCTCCATTGAAAACTAGTCGTAAATATTTGCAAGCACTGCTATGAGATGCATTTCAAAAGCAAAATGAGCTTGCCGAACAATTGAGAGTATCACAAAAATCGATTTCTAATTGTTTACACGAAAAGGAAAAAATTGAATTTAGTTTAGTTTTATTCACGTCGTACTAGAAGCAACACGAGAAGTATTGGCGACGGACTTTGCAATTTTGAACCTCGGTCAAGTGACGAGGGTGGCACCTAAGCTGACACTCCTCTCCTAACTTCCACACCACGCTAACGGGAGGACTTTGGGCCCCGACAGAATTAACGTGCATCAGCCCCGGCTACACGAAGGGTCTTTAGTGGCCAAGGCTCGAACCCGCGACTGAACAAAAACCTCCGGATACGAGTCCGAAACCATGACCACTTGGATACCGCGGCTAGGAAAAATTCAGATGGCAGGAAAATGAGTGCCGTATGCACTGAACCAGAGAATCAATGATGAGTGTGTCTTGAAGTGCATGACATCTGCTAAACAGAAAACACAGAAAATCTTTCTTGTAGAAAATCGTGACGAGAGAGGGATAATAGATATGTTGTGACAATCAGAAAAAAAACTCTATTGGATGAATCATGGAGAAGCAACAATATCAACGCCAAAACAAGCCATTTCCCTGCAAAAAAATTCTACGCATTTGGTGGGGGGATATTAAGAGTGTGCGTTATTACGAACTTTTGGAGCTCTGCTTCAGCGTAGCTGCTGAACGCTACAAACAACAATTGTTGCGATTGAACCACGAAATCGGTTGAAACGTTCATTTACTTTCAGAAATTTACGCCCCGGAAAATTGCTCAAAGACCTCTTGTTACAAAAATAGTTATGGATTCGCTAGTAACGCTTGGCTGGGAAGTTTTGGAACACCTGGTGTATAGCTCCGACAGAATCCCTTCAGAACAACCATTTTTTTCGATCGATGCATAATACCTTATCTTCTGTACTCATTCGATCAGTGGACGAAGTGCGAAAATGGGTTGAAAATTTCGTAGCATCAAAAGTGGAATCATTCTATATTGCTGTCTTCCCTGAACTGGCCTACCGTTGGCGGAAGGTGTTAAATAATGAAGGAGCACATTTTGATGAATAGATGCACTATTCTCAGTCCCCAAACACGCTTTAAAACTTACAAACTTACTGAAACATGCCTTAAAACTCATATTACAACACTTAATATAATTCCCAAAGACCTCCAGAATTAGTTCTATTGCGATTTAAATGTGCTCGCTTTGATAGCTTTTTTAGTAATTTGATCATCTGAAAATGGAGCTAAATTTGAAATACTGAGGGGGAAATATCAAAAGTTATCTTTTCAATTCTAAAAAATAGGCCAACTGTGATTCAACAAATAAGAGGAAACTTAGATTTTCCAGACGGCTTCCCTTTTCACATTCTGGTTCTCTCCCTCGAATCGCTTAAGAACATATCTCTAATAAGCTTCTCTGAATATTCATTTCACTGTCATCCGTCAGAAAACGATTTCCCCGGTGAAAATGCAAACACTGATGAGAGATGAATAATCGTTTGTATGTGTGTGTGCAACCCTCATTTAAACTTCCAAACACTTTTAATTTATTCTGTAGTCGCAGTTACCTTTTCAGGATATGTTCTCAAATCTCCCAGGAATCTACTTCGGACCACAGGATTGGAACAAAGCTCAATTATTCCACGTATTCAGATGACTTCCGTCTTAAAAGGACTAATTGAGTAAGTCCGCGGATGGTTCTGGAATATGAGAACAGCAGGGTTTCAAATCTTCTAAGAGTTCCGTGGATTAACCGCCTCTCTCTCGATTTATTCGCCAGCAATTTTAGAATTTCATTTTCTTCGTGCGCAATTTGATATGAAATTTATTTCTATAAACATTTTATGCAAAATTTTTTCGGTTCTGTTATCTGATCAGCAAATTATTTTGTTTTATTAACCAGAAAAATTTTAAATTCTTGTATAATATGGATATTGTTGTTATATTGGCCAAATAAAATTAGATAGTTATTTTAAATCATTTGTGAAAAAAAATACCTCGCTAAAATATCAAATTTGAAATAATATTCCACTGTCACAATGAGATGATGTTTAAAAAGAAAATTACTAGATTATTTACAAACAAAAACATTAGAGATACATATTTTAAGTTTATAATAAAAATTTAATGAGAGCTGGAATTTTTAATGAAATATGTTTCTCCTTACATTTCACGACCTACATTTAGCTTTAACTAGTTCTAGAACTCTTTCTTAAATTTTTTTTTTATAATTGTACACTTTTAAAAAACACTGAATAACAGACAAAAAATAAATAGTAGAATATTCTTGTAAAATACCCTGAAAATATATAATGTTTTTAGTAAAATAAGCTTGAGCGAGAAAGAATTTAAAAAAAAATTATATGCATTATTAATTCGTAATTGAGTTGTGAAGAAATAATTGCTGAAAATTCATTAAACACGTCCCAAAATTTATGTTACAGATTTAGTTCATAATATGAAAAAATAATAATGGCATAAGATATTAAAATTATTTCTTTTCTCTCCTCTGGTTTGTTCAATAAATGTTAGTCTACCCGAAGCCTGGGCAACAGCGGACCTGTGTCAATCTGTGTCCCACACACAGAGCTGAGTCTTCTTAACAAAAATTTAAACTTTCTTTTGCTGTACATAAAAGTAGCAAACAACACTCAAACTCGAGTCGTTCGTATCATATTCCCTCTCAGTAATATCTCAGTACATTGACTCAATTTACGTCACAATTTTTTCTTTCATATTCTTGATCAGAAACAAGTGGAAAGTTGAGCTCCTCTTAAAAAGTGAGCCACACTTCTTACTCAAATGGGCGATACACAATGCACACCTGACTAGCAAACCTACTGAAGAGCATGGATGTGTAATACTAGACGGAGGGAATGTGATGCATGGATCATGCGAAATTGCAGCAACCAGTCTGTCTCTAATATATTTGAATCGCAGCCGTAATTTTCCAGACAGACTGATTGCTCGGTGTCTTTTGATCGTTAATAATTTAGCACCAGTAATATGTTGTGACTGTAGGACAGTTTTTTAAAATTATATTTCGTATAAATACATTTTATTCAATAAAAATAATTTTCCTTAATGTATTGCAAAATGCTTTTGATTTCTATAATGGGACACGGGAGGATGATTAGTTTCCCGTGAATCGAGAGGTGACAGTAGTAATAGTTTTTAACGTGAGAATTTGAATTGGCGTTGAAAGAGCCAAAATTAAAGAAAAGGAAACGATAAATCGAATTCATCACTCACACGCAATGCGGATGCAGGAATAAAATGCATTTCCAAAGCGGGTTGTACAGACCTAGTCTAACCCTTTGCAACTGACCATTGTTGGGGATAGTTGAAATTAATTCCCATTTTATCGGAAATGAGATTCAATTCCACAACCCATCGATCCCAAACTCATAGTTCAGCCATTAGATGAGTTTTTCTCGATTGTATTTGAATAGACCGAAACCTGTTGAGCAAGTTGATTCGGGTACAAGAAGCGGATTTTTTTTATTTCTCTAGTTGAAAAACATTTTCTCACTAGCATAAAAAATATTCCATAAAGGTCTTTTTCTGAAAACGCATGATAAACATCTTCATTATTTTACTCATTGGGAGCTTACACGAATTATATATTAGCGCAATACGGCTAAATTTGGCTCCAATAAACCATACACTCACAGATTATACAGTGGATCAAGAAAGCATTCTATCATTTTTACCGCACACATTTCCCCTTTTTTAAACTATTTTTCTCCAGTTTCTTAATCCGGGAACCCATATCATACATCTCTAATATCTCTAAGCCTCTATTTGCTCATTATTTCATTCAATTATTATTTTCTCTGACACATTCTTCCTGTAAACATTTGTCAAGACATTTTACAAACGGATGTGTTTAGCCCAGAGCGCCATGAGACATATTCCTCTCAAATAGCAATTAATTTCACGAACACTTAGCGTAATAGTTTTCTTACCTTTAATATTTTATTTATTTTAACCACCATAGTTCTTTTCAATTCTGCCATGAAATAAAAATATCTATTTGAGTGCTTTTATATATATATATATATATTTTTTTTTTGAAAAAATTGATGAATATTAAAAGTATAGTAATTTACGTATAACGTTAAAACTCCGTATATTAGGTACATTTTCCCGATAAAAAGTGAAAACATTAATCGAAAAGTATTTCTTAATTATCGTAAGTTACACATTTTGCATAGTAAACTTTCGACTGAAAAAACAATCGAAAAGTAAAATTCTTAATTTGGATAAATACGTATTAAGATGGTTTGATTAATAAAACTCTAGTTCTCGGAACGGTTCAGTTCAAAAATTTAGGAATAGAATACATGTGTGAAAGTACACCTAATTTATATATATTCGCTGATTGTATATTTTTTTTGAGAAACTCATACACACACACACATATATATATATTCGCTGTTTGTATATATATTTTGAGAAACTCCCATTGAGAATTTAAGTAAAGCGAATAATATACAGGGAGTTTTGATATATATATATATATATATATATATATATATATATATATATATATATATATATATATATATATATATATATCACCCCTTATATGGAGAGAGAGAGAGAGAGAGAAAGAGAGAACATTCAAACCAGAAATTGGCACAACACAATACATAGGCAGGAAGCAAGTGGTGAACTGCTAGACGGTGCTGTAATGGAAAGTATAAGGCGTGAGGTTTCTTACGCATCGTCATTCCTTCCGCGTATGTCTGGTTGTATGGTAAAACTTGCTTGTTTATATGTTTTCTATCATCCCTTTAATTTTGCCCATGCGTTTCGAAACACTCTGTATTCTTCAGTTATCTAATCACCTTTTAAAATAGAAAACTCAGTTTACGCGAAGATATATGAAGTTTTTCTCAAATGTTACGAAACCTTGAATAAATGTCTTTTTCAAAACACATACTTTGGTATTAATATTTGATAAAAAATAATGTCAATTATTTTGGTTTGTTGTTGACTGAGTGAGTCGGTTTTAAGGTAAGTGGTCGGTTTTATTAATGTCACACTAGAAGCAACACGAGAACTATTGAGAACGAACCTTATAATTTTGAACCTGAAGTGAAGAGGACGACACCTGAATTGGCACCTCTCTCTTCTAATTTCCCCACCACGCCGACGGGAGGACTTGAAGCCTCGGCAGATTTATCGGGCATCAGTCCCGGCTACACGGTGGGTTTTTAGTGGTATCAGCCACGGTTTGCTATTGCTTTGAACACTTCTGCCCATCACTACATCCAGGCTAAACATCACCGTGATTTGTCTTTAACCACTTGTCATGGTTAAATTTAATTTTAAGTGATAAAATTTTTTAATTAAACTTTTTGTTTTCGCATTTAGGTGAACACAATAGCATTAGCGCTCAATACAAAGTCAATAGAACAAAACGCCCCTCTCTCACGACGTAGCCATATAAATTTTCCTTCCTATTGTACATTATAATTTGTTTCTTTAAATTTTTATATCCCCCAAACAATTAATTCTTAAAATATCTATTGAAAAGTCTTAGTTTTACAGTTTTTTTTTAAAAAAAATTATCATTTGTGATACATGAACTACTTCTGGGAAAGTGTAGAAACCATAATTCAGTATCGAGCAAGTTGAGAATTACACACACACGAGAAGCAGCGCGTCTTCAACTTCTTCCTGACACAAAGGTCCTCTGATCGATGCGAATCACGATCTGGTGACGATGTCGACGAATAAGCTGGCAGCCTTCTCTCCATATCCTTATCCAAGCCAAAATATTAATTTGTGTAAAAAATAAACAATTGCTTATATTGTTTATAATTTCTCATAGTTTGTATTTTCAATTGATAGATATAATAATATTTTTTTAAATTGTGAACATTTCAAAACGTATCAAAAAACCAATTACATTTATAAATTAATATTTGGACCTATTCTTCAACTCTAATAGGGATGTTTGTGTTGACGAATATACTTGGAAAGTATGTAGAAAAAACTTTTTCAGCTATTAGACAGTCATTGAGAGGCCGCGGTAGTCTAGTGGTCCAGGTCGCAAACAACTAGTCTACAGCGGGCAACAAGGCTAGTACTCCTATTCACTCGTACCCGTGTGGTGACCGGATATGACAGAATAATCCCACTGTTGCTCATGCATATTGTACGGGGCGACTGAAATAGGTACCCAGCATCTGGGGGTATAGCCGGGCACCTTGCCCCTGGGAATTATATCAGGGGACCTCAGGGACTTGCCTTCTTTAGATAAGTAAGGGCATCATGACCCCTAGTGATCTTTTTCTTCTCTATGGGGTTTACTGTCTTTGGTAAACAGGGGTGACACTCTCCCCCCGGGTTACCCTTGCGATCCTTCTCTATTTCGACCCTCCTTCTTGTCAACCAATTTTTGTCTTTTTTTTAAAAAAAATTTCACGTCTAGACCACAGTTACATCTTATTTGGCGCAGCTTATCCACATCTGGCTCTTGCGCCAATGACTTTTATATTCACTCACTCACTCCTTTACAGGACCCGCCGTATAGCAGGGGCTGATACACGTTTAATTTGTCGGGGCCCAAAGTCCTCCCTTTGGCGTAGTGTGGAAGTTAGGAAAGGGGGGGGGGTGCTAGCTCAGGTATCGTCCTCGTCACTTGACGTGGTTCAAAATTAGGAGGTACGTCGCCAATAGCCATCGTGTTGCTTCTAGTGTGACGTTAATATAAATTAAACTAAACTAACACTCCTTTACACCAGGTCACCACACAGGTGGGCGAATATCAGGAAGGAGTACGAGCACATATTTGTCGAATCGGGAATTCGGAGCATGATGACCCGAGAGATCTGCCATATACGGGGAAGATACACGCTAAATTTGGTCAGGGCCTCAAGACCTTTCGTTAGTATGATGTGGAAGTTTGGAGAGGGAGGTACCAGCTCTGATGTCGTCCTCGTCACTATACCGAGGTTCCAAATTACGAGGTCCGTCGCCAATAGACTTTGCGTTCTTCTCAGTGTGATCTTAATGAGCAATCACTATCGAATATAATCGAACGACCTATTGGTCAAATATACTTCTGAAATTTTGCTCTTAAGCAATGATAAATTACCGAAGGAAAATGGTACAGGAAAACACCGACCAACACGATCGCAACAAATCATTGTTCACAGAGCTAGATGATGGAGAATAAGCATCTGTGAAGCATACTTTTGCTAAAATTAGCAACATCAGCTCCCAATGAGCAGACGCTCGGAAACATTTGTATTCCTCACGTATGAATTGAAAGCAACCGGAGTCGAAACGATTCTTCCTGATATATCGATGAATTATTTTGTAGCAAGTGGGAATTTAAAGTAGAGGTTCCGAAGCCCATTTTCCTGGCGATACACAGTTAAATCAATCACCTGTGATGAAAGAGTCGACCAGTGGCAAGGATCGGGCGACAATTAGCTTCCAAATGTAATTTTTTTAAATTCCATTGCATGGATCGTAGGGGGAGGAGGGGGAAGAATCAACAAGAGATTCATTACGATCCGCTGAATTCTTCGTGGTTCAGTTGAGTTGAAGGATCTAGAGAGCGGATTTCATTTCGAAATCGCTCAGTGACACATTTATATTTAGGGCTCGTCTCTGTAGAAATCTGTAGAAATGTTAAATTTGCCCCAATAAAGCAGGAAAAAGAGATTTTGCCCCATCAGATCTAAAGCCACAGATTCCATCTATATTCATTAATAAATCATATTTATTTCTTGATTTTGTAAGAATTTAAATAAATAAACATTTAAAATTTCTTACAAGAAAAAATAACTTTTTTTAAATTTATAAATTTTTAAATTAATAAAATTATCATTTTTAACAATTAAAATTTTGACTCAGAAACCAGTCTTTTAGTGTTATTTCTTAAATAAAGACATATCTCTTCACAAGCACTTGTTGATATATATATTTTTTTCTCTCTCTCTCTTTCCTTCTTTCTTTCTAAATAAATAAATTAATTGATTGATCGGTTTATCAACGTCGCCTTTAGAAATAATATGAGGACTATTGGTGACGAACCTAAGCTTTCACGTCACGTCAACGGGCGGACTTGGAGCTTCGTCAGATTTAACGTGCATCAGCCCCGCTATACGGCTGGTCTTTAATGACATCAGCATTCGAACTCCCGACTCGGCGGAAACAACGCTCCCGCAACTTTACGAACATGACCACTAGGCTAAAGGTCAAGTAAAGAAGAAGAAATCTGAGCTGTATGTGTGTGTGGTACCCTACTTTACTAACTTCAAGCTGGCGTGAGGTCTTTGAGCCCAAGTGATCTACATGCATCAGCATTCTTTGCTCGACGGATCTTTAGTGGAATCAGGATTCGAACTCCCGGCTGGATTGAATCAATGTTAGTCATGAGTTCATGACCATAACTTTGTGTCGAGACACGGGTTCGAGCCTTAAATACACTTAAGACTTGAAGCGTAAAGGGACTGATGTACGTTAAATCTGTCAAGGTTCAATGACGTCATGTTGGGATGGTGTGAAAATTTGGAGAGACGATACCGGTTGAATTGTCGTTAACGTCAATCGACCGATGTTCAAAATGACAATATTTTAATTTACCAAACTCGTTAGAACTTGGAAATCCGCTAACTGAAAAAAAATCGAGGCCTTTGTAAAATTTCTTATATATAGATTTATTTTTGCAACGCGAAACTTTATTTATTGGTTTCTTTGACGAAGGTCTTTCACTCTAAAGTTTTTTTTTTTTTTTTTTTCCATATGTTAATGCTTTTCTAATTTTATCTGAGTTGGTTCCTCAAGGAACAGTTGCATTTAATTGATCATTTTATTAACGTCGCACTTAGAAACAACACGAAGGCTGTTGGCGATGAAATTCGTCACTTTGAGTCTTGGTGAAGTAACGAGGACGGTATTTGAGATATGGCATTCCCCGCTCCATACTTCCACTCCAGTCCAAAGTGAGAATTTAGTGCGTTGGCGTCAGGACTCAAACACGTGATTCGACGGTAACAACACCGCTAGACATCATCACTACTCGGGTGGTCACATCTAAGTTATCTCAAAAAATTGTTATTTACAATTTATAGGAGCGTACATCTTTTAAGCTACAAATATATACCTTTCGTAAGGTAACAACTAAAGTGTATGATAACTATTATGAGTTCTGAATCCAAACTTTCACGCCACGTCCCTGGGAGGTTAAATGTGCATCAACCTCGCTACTCGTCAGGTCTTTGATATCAGGACTCGAACCTACGACTCCTCGGAAACAACACCTGCGGCGAGTTCGCGACCAGGACCATTAAGGTACCACGGTCACCGAAATATCTGCTGCAATATCTATTTGGAAAAGACTATTGAGTGTCAAAGCCACTTTCAACCGTCCATTCAAGTTAATTTGTAACTAGATCTGCTTTTGCCATCATCATTGTTGCTTCTTATTCTCACCTCATTTTTTATAACATAAAGTACAAAAGAAAAACAAGCTTTTCCAAGGTATACATACTTTCAAAATACAAATTATAAAGTTCTACTGTGGTAGGCGTGCAACAAAATCTTTGTTTTTCAACTTTTAGTGTGTTATTTAGAAAAATGAGAGATAAATGTTAATCAAAATACTATTTTTTATTTGAAAAATTTAGATGTCTTTTGCATTAATACGTTTAGTACTTGTGTGAAATTCTGTCGACCATTGCCTCAAACGTTACGATATTTCGCCCAAAACGGAAAGTATCGAAAAAAGATGATATACTTCGCCGCATCGAGGAACCGCACGTTACCCCTTAAATTTTTGAATTTATGTGGATTCACAATGTCCCATTCGTTGCCATCTCGAATGGAATTGGAGATTTCTGGCTGCCGGAATAACAGGAGTGCGACTAAAATTGCGCTTTCTTTCAAGATCGACGGAGTTTTACAGAAACACTAAATTTTAACTTAACTGAAATTTCGATCACATAGTTCTTTCAAATTCAATTTTTTAAAACTATTTGTTCCCGTCAGAGACAAGGTCTATCCCCTAGAATTATATTTTTGTAGAAACATTAATCACAAAAAATTAATTAATAATAGATTTTTTTTATTATATATTTTTCTTTCACTCCATTCATCGATTTTTGTTTGATATTATCAAATCCTTTTTAATCTTATCTCCTAATCAAACATTTCAAATGTCGTAAAATCCGGAAAAAAAGACGAATATTTTCATAGCCGAATTTCAGAATTACAAAGAGATGGGTTGAGTTGCATAATTGGAATATATCAAAATTATTTACTTAAAACATTTAATAATAAACTTTTGCAATACCTTAAAGAGGTACTTTTATTATTTTTTTGTAATAGCATCGATGATTTTAGTTTCCAATCTGAAAACAATAGAATAAAAGTACTTAATCGTTTAGTTAATTTTTAAACATACAAATTAAAGATGCTTCTGATTCTCTCTTTAAGTGTAACATCAGAATTTTTGAATAGTATTTATTTGCGGATTTATCAAACTCTAAATTCTCAACGGAGAGACAAATGAAGTTAAAAATGCCTAATGATAGAAACATCATTTCCTATTCACGAATTTTATTTGTTTGATAGTGTCCTTATCTTTTCAAATCCTCATCTAAATAATGTATTGGTTCATTTCCTCTTTCATTATAGAGTTAAACAATAATGTCAACTATTTTAACGCTTTTTCTTGTAATTTAAATACAAACTCTAGGAACACCGTATAAAGGCTTACATACGATTAGTGTAGAAAAGTAATCGAACATTGACTATCATAATCGATAATAAAGTCTTGCTGTCAAAAAATATATACTTAAATTAATTACATTATAAGTCTCTAGATATATATAATTGAATACAATTTACTATTTCCATGTAAAATTTACATGTAAGAGTATAAGACTTATAAGACATAAATAATACTCAATATCAGTATTGAGTCAGTATTTTATAACTAAGGCGTTGTAGAGTTTTCTTTAGTTTCAATGATTACTTTGAGCTTTCTTTGCATACATTTATATAAATTTATCCAAATTGGATGTCCTTAACTAGTAATGTAATCTCTTTCTAATGTTTAATCAATGTTTAAGTTCGTTTATGAAACAAATATGTGTTGAAAATCAAAGTTGCTTGAACATTTTGATCATTCCATGGGATTGATATCGGGTGGTTGAGAAGAAAATTTCATAAATTTAGGAGTGTTATACAAGATCTAAAGCCGCGTATTTAAGGCTACATACTTCGGATTATCATCGGGCATAAAAACATGATCACCATGAAGACCCTTTTTTGTTATACTAGACCGGTAAATTACTTTTTAAACTGTCTATATGTAGATGGGAATTCTTAATTTCATTAATTGAGATTAAATTGACAACTCTAGAAGCACTTATATAATTCCAAAAAAGTACGCTTCGACCTCCATACTTCATTGTTGGAAGTAAGCTATTGAGACATTTTTGCCTTTCGTTTTCTCCGCACAGTTCGTCTAACGTTCTGTCAAAAAAAAAAAAAAAAAAAAAAAAACCCATTAAACTTACTTTCGTCAGAAAAAAATCCCCCCTCTCAGAAATCTGGCTACTTGCGTATTTTACAGCGAAGGATAATCGTGGCTTTCGATTTTTTTCTTTATCATTCATAAAGAATTTCGTTCAGCATAGTCATGGTACTTTATTGCCTACATGCATTGAATGCTGTACTTATAGAAAAAGGCTATTCCTCTGTATTTTTTTAATTCTACTGTAAGTTTTGGGTAACTTTCAGTTTTTTTCCTTCAACGAAAGGGCGAGAAATTGCCTGTAGATAGATGTTAGAGCAGATACATGTCCCGGGCGAAGAACTTTATGTAATATTTTAGAAGCTAATCACCCCCGAATAATAGACCTCTCTATAGAACGTTGCCTCTCACCTAACAATGAAATTTCATTGTATGTCTTACCGACTATGAGAAACTTTTTAGTAAATTTTCCTTTAGAACAATATGTTTCATAAGACTTACGACTCATATAAAAAATTCTGCGTTATTTACTGAACTTCAATTGCGCTGTATCATCGTATATATATATCCCAAGATGAGTAATGTCATTTATCGACATAAAAAAAAAAGAAACTGATTCAGTCACAAAATACTCAAAACACTTTGTATTTATTTCAATGCAAAAATACTTTTTACAAGCCCCAAATTCACTAAGCTTTAGAGATATCTGTGCATTTAAAAATCAATTCAAATATTTACTCAATTTTTTACACTATATTCATACATCTAAAACGGTATTTGTTGGATGTTATACCTTGAATTAGTTTTATTCTAATTAGCATCTAAAACCATAGTTTGCTTTGAAAAAACGCTGTTGTACAAATACTTTCTTCACTCACTGTTTATATAATCGTGAATAAAAGTTCATACATTTATTATCCCATTATTTTTAAGAACTAAATATTTTTACAGGTACTTAAAGTGATATAATTTAAACTTAGATTTTTTTTCTCATACTGCGTTTTCAACGATTCCATCAATTTTCTAAAACAGTGTAATCGTTATTTGATAGGATTTGTTTCTAGGTATCGAAAAGTTAATGGTTGCATTGGTCCACCACAGATTATATTTCCCGCCCCACAGCTTCGGAAGAGTGAACTAATAATTGATTTCAAAGTGCCACCTGTTTTCAGCTTGATGTATTCACATTTCACTTTCAATATACATATATTCATTTCTATTATCCATAACTTTTTGCCTATTCCCAACAATATTTGACTTTTGAATTACTATAAGGAAAAAGAACTATAATTAGAAGACAAAAAGGAATGAAATGTCTGATAAAAAAAAACGAAATAATACTTTCGAGACGGAAAAGGAAAAAAACAAATCGTTGCCAAGTGAGTGTCATTTAATACTTAACAACAAAATTTCATCAAAGTTAAGTAACTCGAAGCCAGTTACCCCGAAACTATTGATCGGTGGAGTCAATGGTTCCCATACGAATCGATGATACCAGAAAATGTATTGAAACATCGGTGATTAGAACATCTTTACGGAATTCGGTAAAAAAAAATTTTTTTTTTTGATAAATATGTCAACTAATGAATTTTCAATTTTTTTAACTTCAGAAAGCTAGGAAGAAGGAATTTTTTTAAAAAAATTAGCTATGTCTTTTGATATGGCAAAATATTGTATCAGAAAAATTTAGACGAGACAGATGGATAAAAAGTGTTTCAAATCTTAATGTAGCTTTTCTTTAAAATTAAAATTCAAACAGCGGATTGTGAAAAAGCTACATTAACAACACAGTTAACGTATGCGAACTGAATATAGGAAAAGTTTCTTTCTTTCTAAGTAAAGCTACTCCAGTAAATTAATAAATATTCATTTGACTTATAACTTAGTAATGAATTTTCAAAGCATACAATATAAAATATATTTTAACACATCGATCAATAACTCCCGAGTCTAACATTGAAAACAATATTTTTTTTGCAAATTTTTTTTTTTATTCATCAACATAACACCTTTTGTTAATCACCTTTTAGGGTGATACAATCGTTCCAACGCTTTTCCAAATCTTTTTTTTTTTTTTTTTTTTTCGCAGAAATCTTGTTGCGAGTAAATAGCGATAAACAGCTTTCGGAATCATCGACTCGTTGCTGTTTTTGTTCCATCGAAAGCAATCGCGGCACCCACTTGGAAAAAACCTTTTTCACTTCACTTCAAAAAACCTTTTTCCTGGTCCGATCGACTTAAAATTTTGACACGTTTCAAGCAAAGGTTAGTACTCTAGAAAGACCTGGTTACTGGTTTACTACGAGCGCCATCTCTGGGTTAGTCTTGGGAGTTATTGATCGATGTGTTAATAAACGTGTAAATCTATGAAGAATTCAATATTATATATAAGTGAAGTTGACGTATAGAGCAGTAAATGAAAGTATTAGAGGTTTATGGCACAAAATCTAAATCTGACTATACTGCCCTAAATATTGTGATCTGTGATCTAGACGTCAGAAAAAGAAGATGGAAAAAGAGGTGAAAAATTGGTTGGCAAAAACAGTCGAAAATAGAGAAGGATCGCTAAGATGTCCTGAGGTTCATCACTCGTGCTTACCTAAGTCCTCAGAGTCATGATTCCCGTACAAATCTGAAGAATTTACGTGTAGCAGAAAGCACTCGATTCTATCCAAAGCTTAAGAAATTTCGTTAATGATTGGCTGGAAAATTAAAAATTATATTATTTAAGCCCACATCCTCAAAAGTTTTAAGACAATGTAGTTTTCATTCCTTTTATACTATTTATTATCCTTGTAAAAGCCTTATTTATGAGAATTTCCAATGCATTAAGCTCGTACAAATCACTTTGGCATAAATGTTTGGAATGAGCTGCCATTCGAAAGAATTCTTAAAATATCGAGATACGAGCTCACGACCTGCTTATCACGAAGCTCTCCCTTCGACTTCTCTTAGAAAAAAGAAAGGAAAAAAACAGCAATTTTTTTTTAAAAAGGAAATATATCTCTCTCAATGTGGTAATACAACTAAACTCTCTTTCTAAACAAATGTGAACTCTTAATAAGGAATCTGCGGTTGTGGCTTAACGGCCAGAAACTTGCGTATTCGAGACTTGTAGAAATATTGCTACAATAAAAAAAAAAAGACATTTTATGACTTTCCTGCGTAAACAAAAGTTCAAACAAACTGAATGCCTCTTTTGCAAACTGAATGCCATTTTTGAAATGCAATTCATGGTATTTTCAAAACTCACTTTCATTATGGAAATATATAATTGTTTCATAAAGAAACATTTAAAATCATTCAAAAGCTTTAGGTCAAAAATGCTTTGTTTCAAAAATCTCATACATTTCATCCCTTTTTCGGTCACGTTTCGTATTCTTGTTCAACCGTAGACTAAGGCAGGGGTATTCAACCTTTCAAACTTTGGGAAATCCTTTGAGCTTACCGTTTTCTTGAAAGAACTTCTTTATCAAAGAGGGAAAAAAAAGGAAATCAAAACTTTATCCTACTCAAATTTACAAAATTATTACTGCATCTTTATTTTATCACAATTCAACCATCTTAATAAGCTAATGAATGGAAATGTTAAGATAATAATGTTTCTTTCTAAAATGTTTTCTATCAATAATGATTAAAAGCAATAATATTTTAAATTATAACTAATTCATTAAAAAAATTGATTAATGACTTGGATGAGATTGTTTTTTTTATTGGAAAGTATTTTAACGTCTCGAATAATTGTAGAAATCTACACCCTGATGTCCTCTTCAGCATCCAATCTGTTTCTGTATTTTGTTTTGGTCGCAGCGCACAAAGAGAAAGCGTTTTCGCATATATAGGTTGAAACAAATGACATTAGAAGTTTTACAGCTCTTTGGGAAATTTCAGGATATTCTTCTCTAATGTCAATCCAAAAATGCATATCACTAACTCGACTAAATTTTAGTTTCAACTGAGTGCCGGTCGATATCAATTAGAGATTAATCGACTTCAAAAGAACGGAGATTTAATGTGTGATCTAATTTGTCTCGATTAATGTATGTGAAGCTCATGACTGTTACGAAATTACAGCTTTTATTTTATCTATAGAATATATATTTATACTTATTTTCATAGGCAAACTGCTTTTAAAAATTCAATTTTTTTTAAACATTAAAATTTTACTAAAATTTTTCAGCTTTCATAAAGCAAATAATGATCACTTGCGGAACCCCTGTCAAAGTTCCTCGGAACCAAAATTGAAGACTTTTGGACTAAAGTAATACGGGATAGGAAGTAACTCATTCGTTTGATAGATTGATTGCTTTAATGATTGCTTACGTCGCACAGAAAAGCAACACGAGGGCTACTGGTGATGGACCTCGTCATTTTGAGCCTTGGTCAAGTGACGAGAATGTTATTGGAGTTGACACCTCCCTCTCCAAGCTTCCACACCACGTCATCAAAAGAGCTTTGAGTCTCGATAGATTTAACATGTGTCAGCCCCTGGTTCACTGCAGTTCTTAAGTGGCATTTGGGCTCGAACCCAAGACTCGTCGATAGCCGTCAGCCGCGAGTTCACGACCATGACCACTTTCTTTTAAGAGATTAGAAACATCATTGTCTAGATTTCCACAAAAAACTGCTCTCTCTGCTCATCTCGAAAAAACAATCACAGTTTATTTATTGTTTCGATGATTAAGCATCTCGTCTCTGCTCATCCACAATTTGCTCCTTTACGTAGTGGTTCATTCTGCTCCTTTGTTTTCTCAGCATCGAAATAAATTCAGTATCAGAAGATTCGATTTACTCCTTCGCTCCGGCGCTGATATACAATTGCATCGATGCAATGTTTCACAGATCTCGCAGTTTCAAAAAAATGATGTAATTATTTTCCACATGC
Organism: Nephila pilipes; assembly: GCA_019974015.1. Lineage (NCBI taxonomy): Eukaryota > Metazoa > Arthropoda > Arachnida > Araneae > Nephilidae > Nephila > Nephila pilipes. The sequence goes on along the minus strand of BMAW01023693.1, from coordinate 1,259,163 downwards.
ATTAACATTCGTGAGATTATAATTAGAATTTCTGTACTAACGATACATGTAAATACACTCAACGTTAAAATTTTTATGAAAACATACTACTTAATTAATTATTATGTGCTATAAAAATTAGTTTCTGATATAACATTATTTCCAACTGATATGCTAAAACGTTCTTTAATTATTTATTTATACAATTATTGCAAAATTTTGTACCCTATAATTTTTCCCTAAATTTACTTCTTTTAATAAATCTTACTCCTTGGTATGCATTAAAATAACAAAAAACCAACTGATTATGTATACTATTTTAATGTGGAGATTGGCATCGGTATGTTGGCGAGAACCAAGCTTATTTTAAGAGAAAAAAATTGTTTATTAAATGATAAAAAACGAAAAAAAGAAAAGAAAAAAAAAAAAAAAAAAAGATGGACACACATTTCTGCGTGCTTACCCTTTTAACTCTTACACTCTAATTCGCGTTTTTATGTGGCACTGCTGAGCGCAGCTAGACAGTTCCCACATTAATATCACTAAATTGTTTTCTTTTGACTGTTTCGGCGCCATCTCTGGGTTAGTCTTGGGAGTTATTGATCGATGTGTTAATAAACGTGTAAATCTACGAAGAATTCAATATTATATATAAGTGAAGTTGACGTATAGCGCAGTAAATGAAAGTATTAGAGGTTTATGGCACAAAATCTAAATCTGACTATACTGCCCTAAATATTGTGATCTGTGATCTAGACGTGAGAAAAAGAAGATGGAAAAAGAGGTGAAAAATTGGTTGGCAAAAACAGTCGAAAATAGAGAAGGATCGCTAAGATGTCCTGAGGTTCATCACTCGTGCTTACCTAAGTCCTCAGAGTCATGATTCCCGTACAAATCTGAAGAATTTACGTGTAGCAGAAAGCACTCGATTCTATCCAAAGCTTAAGAAATTTCGTTAATGATTGGCTGGAAAATTAAAAATTATATTATTTAAGCCCACATCCTCAAAAGTTTTAAGACAATGTAGTTTTCATTCCTTTTATACTATTTATTATCCTTGTAAAAGCCTTATTTATGAGAATTTCCAATGCATTAAGCTCGTACAAATCACTTTGGCATAAATGTTTGGAATGAGCTGCCATTCGAAAGAATTCTTAAAATATCGAGATACGAGCTCACGACCTGCTTATCACGAAGCTCTCCCTTCGACTTCTCTTAGAAAAAAGAAAGGAAAAAAACAGCAATTTTTTTTAAAAAGGAAATATATCTCTCTCAATGTGGTAATACAACTAAACTCTCTTTCTAAACAAATGTGAACTCTTAATAAGGAATCTGCGGTTGTGGCTTAACGGCCAGAAGCTTGCGTATTCGAGACTTGTAGAAATATTGCTACAATAAAAAAAAAAGACATTTTATGACTTTCCTGCGTAAACAAAAGTTCAAACAAACTGAATGCCTCTTTTGCAAACTGAATGCCATTTTTGAAATGCAATTCATGGTATTTTCAAAACTCACTTTCATTATGGAAATATATAATTGTTTCATAAAGAAACATTTAAAATCATTCGAAAGCTTTAGGTCAAAAATGCTTTGTTTCAAAAATCTCATACATTTCATCCCTTTTTCGGTCACGTTTCGTATTCTTGTTCAACCGTAGACTAAGGCAGGGGTATTCAACCTTTCAAACTTTGGGAAATCCTTTGAGCTTACCGTTTTCTTGAAAGAACTTCTTTATCAAAGAGGGGAAAAAAAGGAAATCAAAACTTTATCCTACTCAAATTTACAAAATTATTACTGCTTCTTTATTTTATCACAATTCAACCATCTTAATAAGCTAATGAATGGAAATGTTAAGATAATAATGTGGCTTTCTAAAATGCTTTCTATCAATAATGATTAAAAGCAATAATATTTTAAATTATAACTAATTCATTAAAAAAATTGATTAATGACTTGGATGAGATTGTTTTTTTTATTGGAAAGTATTTTAACGTCTCGAATAATTGTAGAAATCTACACCCTGATGTCCTCTTCAGCATCCAATCTGTTTCTGTATTTTGTTTTGGTCGCAGCGCACAAAGAGAAAGCGTTTTCGCATATATAGGTTGAAACAAATGACATTAGATGTTTTACAGCTCTTTGGGAAATTTCAGGATATTCTTCTCTAATGTCAATCCAAAAATGCATATCACTAACTCGACTAAATTTTAGTTTCAACTGAGTGCCGGTCGATATCAATTAGAGATTAATCGACTTCAAAAGAACGGAGATTTAATGAGTGATCTAATTTGTCTCGATTAATGTATGTGAAGCTCATGACTGTTACGAAATTACAGCTTTTATTTTATCTATAGAATATATATTTATACTTATTTTCATAGGCAAACTGCTTTTAAAAATTCAATTTTTTTTAAACATTAAAATTTTACTAAAATTTTTCAGCTTTCATAAAGCAAATAATGATCACTTGCGGAACCCCTGTCAAAGTTCCTCGGAACCAAAATTGAAGACTTTTGGACTAAAGTAATACGGGATAGGAAGTAACTCATTCGTTTGATAGATTGATTGCTTTAATGATTGCTTACGTCGCACAGAAAAGCAACACGAGGGCTACTGGTGATGGACCTCGTCATTTTGAGCCTTGGTCAAGTGACGAGAATGTTATTGGAGTTGACACCTCCCTCTCCAAGCTTCCACACCACGTCATCAAAAGAGCTTTGAGTCTCGATAGATTTAACATGTTTCAGCCCCTGGTTCACTGCAGTTCTTAAGTGGCATTTGGGCTCGAACCCACGACTCGTCGATAGCCGTCAGCCGCGAGTTCACGACCATGACCACTTTCTTTTAAGAGATTAGAAACATCATTGTCTAGATTTCCACAAAAAATTGCTCTCTCTGCTCATCTCGAAAAAACAATCACAGTTTATTTATTGTTTCGATGATTAAGCATCTCGTCTCTGCTCATCCACAATTTGCTCCTTTATGTAGTGGTTCATTCTGCTCCTTTGTTTTCTCAGCATCGAAATAAATTCAGTATCAGAAGATTCGATTTACTCCTTCGCTCTGGCGCTGATATACAATTGCATCGATGCAATGTTTCACAGATCTCGCAGTTTCAAAAAAATGATGTAATTATTTTCCACACGCATTAACATCCGTGAGATTATAATTAGAATTTCTGTACTAACGATACATGTAAATACACTCAACGTTAAATTTTTTATGAAAACATACTATGTTAATTAATTATTATGTGCTATAAAAATTAGTTTCTGATATAACATTATTTCCAACTGATATGCTAAAACGTTCTTTAATGATTTATTTATACAATTATTGCAAAATTTTGTACCCTATAATTTCCCCCTAAATTTACTTCTTTTTATAAATCTTACTCCTTTGGTATGCATTAAAATAACAAAAAAGCAACTTATTATGTATATTATTTTAATGTGGAGGTTGGCATCGGTATGTTGGCGAGAACCAAGCTCATTTTAAGAGAAAAAATAGTTTATTAAATGATAAAAAACGAAAAAAAGAAAAAGAAAAAAAAAAAAAAAAAAAGACGGACACACATTTCTGTGTGCTTACCCTTTTAACTCTTACACTCTAATTCGCGTTTTTATGTGGCACTGCTGAGCGCAGCTGGACAGTTCCCACATTAATATCACTAAATTGTTTTCTTTTGACTGTTTTTTTTTTTTTTTTTTTTTTGAAGAAAAATGTCCCGCAGTATGCATTAATTTGGGAATGTAAAATGCTTTCAATTGAAACAATTCGTTACCTTTACGAGAAAATAAAATATTTTTTTTATATAAATCTCGTTAATACTAAATTCTTATAAAAAGACCCATACACGTATAAATTATTTACTTATAACAAATGAATAAAATGTATTTATTTGCGTTTTGTTTTCAACTATTTATAGATGAGTTTCAAAAGAAAAGGTTAAGGAACAGGGTCATCAGGAGTTTACTTTCAACAGGAAAATACAGGCATCACTCACCTGAGGCACTCTAATAATTTTTTTAAATTTCCCATGGACTTCGCTGTCTTTGGTAAGCATAGGTGACGCACCACTGAGATACCCCAGAGATCGTTCTCTATTTTTGATCCCCCTTCTTGTCAAACAATTTTTATCTTTTTCTCCTATTCTTCAAACGTCTAGATAACAGTTATATCTCGATTGGCGCACCATAGCAATTTCTGTCTCTCGAGCCTTTATAATCTACCATCACTCACTCACTTTTCAGGTACAGAAACATTCACCTAAAAACAGTATTTCTCATTCTTAAAAATCGATTAAAAACACTGTTTTGTGGTTTAGTTTAATCTATCCAAAACTTAGTGAAAACTTTTCAACTGCCTCACACATACTTGTTTTTCATCTAATTTCCACAAAAAACCGTTTCACACATTCATACACACACACAAGGCATCGGATTGATTTTCTTATTAAAAAGAAATTAAATCATTTTTTATGACAAAATGAGAAAATACTTCTGCATGACACAAAAAGATCAGAGATGCTTCAGGTGGAATTCATCACTTTAAAACGTAATTTCAGTTGCGATTTGTAGTATGTTGAATGATCTGTATGAATGGGAAAATATATATCAACGTTTTTACAGCTTTCCTTGATGAGTATAATATTTGTAGTAGGTTTTCACCCATTCCACACTTTTTAGTGCTCTTTGCGAGAGTAATAATATTTTTTCCAACACTTTTCGAATGACGAAAACGGAATCAATCTCGGATTTAGAAAAGAACACGGACATAGAAAATAAATTCACATCTCACTTCGCCTACAGCTGACAAGGGAATACTCAAAAACTGCCGAAAAGTGAAGAAACTTTAATGTTTATCGAGGACTGCTCTAGAGACAGAGATAAACAAACGAAAGCCTGTGAAGAAAAGGACACTGAAATAAACACGATATTTCTATGAATGATCGAAGAGAACTTACAAAAGCGGTGAGTAGTTTTGGCTCTCTCCCCCTTAAAAAGCACATAATTGTTTTCTACCCATGATGTTCCGTCACTAATTTGTACTAAACACAAGAAGAGAAAAGATTCGGAAAAGATGATATTGAACTCAATAAACTAAGTAAAAAGAATGCAGCAATATACAAAACTCTAGAAATTAGTTGTTTGCCCACATTAGTAATTCAAAATAAATTTCAGACATTAGATAAAAATGCAGCACATTCCAAGATGACGTTTAGAACGACAAAAACGTACTTCAGTCAAAGACTAAACTTCCTCCTCTAATAATAATTTAAACAACAAAGAGTTATATCATTCAACTTAAAAATTTAATCTCCACACACCCAAATTTATGTACTCGCCTTTCTAGCGAGTATATTAAATTTTACTATGACTATGCAATGCATAAAGGCCATAAGCGAACTGAGAAAAATATGAATTTTACACCATCAAACCAATCAGTTTACACCCAATTGGAGTAGTTATCAAGGGACTTTCCTTGAGTTCCCCCATTGAAGACATTCGGGAAAAGAGTGCAAGGATTTTCCTCACTAAATTAATTCCATTAACAAACAGAGAAAGACCAAGCAAACCATACGAATTTCCATGATCACTCATTCTCGTTTGGACAAAAATCAGACAATTTTCAAAGTCTCTAAGTTATATTAATTAATTATCGAAGTAGAATCCCTTCAGAGCCTTTGAGTAACCTAATGATACAAAAGTAAAATATTTAATCATGATGCATCTAATTACCATTTATATGACCGCTGTTCGAAATACGGACAAATCCCTCCAATTACTGTATGAATGCAAAACCAGAATTTTGTATCAATTGTCAAAAACATAACATATGGTCTCCCATAAAGGATGCCCAAATTATCCCAAACTCCCAAAATCAATTAGAAATAAGAATAAAAAACAGATCACATTTAATAGCAATAAAATCGGAGAAAACTACTCCTACACTAAAACAGTGAGTAATGAAGACCAGGGGAAAATTTCTCAAACAGAAATAGTACCAAAACCTAACAATAAATAATCTTTATAAAAGCAATTAATATTCTCAGAACATTCATAGATATTCTTAATATAATCCCAGGACTTTGAAAGCAAATGCTTCGAATCCGAGAAGCAAGAAGGAAACTGGAAAAAGTGGATGCTCTGATACACGGTCTTGCAGGTGAAGAAAATGAAATCAGAATTGCACGTAAAAAAAAATCGCACATATATTCCCTCTTCTAAATCTTTCTTTTCTCAAAAAAAAAAGTTCGTGAAACTAAAATTATTTTTATACTGATCTTTAAATAAAATTTTAACGATATAGAAATATTCTGAAATTTTTGTATCATAAGACTTCTATAGAAACTACTCTACTTGCATTAGACGCTGAATGGATTTATTAATGTCGCACTAGAAGCAGCCCCAGGGCTATTGGAGACAGACCTCGTAATTTTGAATCTTACTAGGTTTAAAAGGACGAGATCCATCAAGTGAAGAGGACGACAACTTGCATTATAAAGGCTTTGTGTTTATTTGTGTTCAATAAGAGATAATAGCCTTTGTTGCTCTATTTCTCATAAAACTATTACATTATTGAGAAAAAATTAAATGGAACAGAAAAAAAAAATAATTCAATTTGTGAAAAGCTTTCGTGAAAATAGACAAATGTAAAATAATACATAATTTATAAAATACTGAGGAACTTGACTAGGATACCTGAGTAATTACCCATAAATGAAAATAATATAAAATTTAAATTTAAAGTAATTTGGAATTTACATATATAAAAACTTCAGAGGCGCTTAACTAAAATACTTAGATAATGACCGATATATCAAGTATCATAACTACTTATTTGTATATAAGATCAAAAGAAATATGAAAGCCTAAAGCTTTCATATATTATAAATTATTTTGCATTTTTTAAAAATTATTTTTATACCATTGAGTTCATCTTTAAATCAAACCTTGATTTAAAAGAATATTTCTTACTTGTATTTATTTCTTTTTTCTCTGCAAATTTAAAATTAAATAACAATTCCGTTAGCTATACGTGTGTGCAAAGCTTAAATCAGTTGGATGTTGTAAATGCAAAGCACGGAACCCTAAGTCTGCCACTGCTTGAATATGTCGTAGTATTTTGTTGTCACCGGAGTTATTCGTGTATGCAAAATATCAGCTCGATCGAAAAATTGCAGTACAAAATTTGAACTGGAAAAAAATATATACACCATAGACATAGCAAGTTAAAGGATTTTAAAAACTTGATTTTCGTCACAGTTTTTTCAACTAACGAATTTTTTTACTGTTCTCTAAATTAATTCATCGTCTCTTCTTGTCTCCCGATAATAAAATATTTGTCAACAAAAAGTAATGAATCCGACTGAAGCTAAGAGCCAAAACCCGACGGGGAAAAATGCCCCATAAAAAAAATGAAATATTATTAAACAAGAAAAAATATCGAGATACGACTAAATCGTAAAATATGCGCTATTTTAATAAACTTTCTTTATCATTTGCGATGAATATAAAAGAAAAGGAAAATTTTATGAAAAGTAACGCGTTCCACATTATTACGTGGAAATTCTTATCACATATTTCAATTTCTTACGTGTTTCCCCCTCACTCCCCCCCCGGGCCCTATACAAGAATAATTTATTCTTTGATATGACACCTTATTTAAATATAAGAATTCTACTTATTTTCTGTAATTTTTTCCATTCTGAGAACATTTCAGACCACTTTTAGCCGTACGATGTCCAAGCATTCGCTCAAGAGAGCCGGAGAACGCCCTCTCTTAGAGAGGGCTTCCCAGCGTTCAGCATGACAATGAATGAAGAAAAATCCACACACAATAATGCTAAAAGTACATTAATTGGTTACATGAGTGATAATTTGCAGTAAGTATTACTTTTTCTGTTTTACGTTAATATTTATAAAGCTGTCGCTAATAACTAAATGCAAAGGGAGAAAAATTGGAAAGTTTTTGTGATTTTTTTTTGTAACGATAACTTATCAAATTATACAATAATAAAAAAAAAAGATAGTTACCAATTGTACATATAAAATTTGACATAGTACGTGAGAACAAAATTTATATACTATAAAAATAAATATCTCATAAAAACAAATATACTGAGTCACTAAAAATAACTTTTCCTTAAGTCCTGCAGGTCCGTTATGTCCAGTTAAAGTTTGCAGCCAAATCGGTCTTCCACCTTCAAGAATGCTTGACTTTTCAGAAGCTGTATTCCTTTTACCATGAGCCTCTCGGTGGTATCCTTACTATTAAGACAGGTAGAGGCACCCAAACCACCATTTGTAGACCTGCTAATGGACACACTTAGAATCTTCACACTAGGAACAAGGGGTAGAAAGCTTATCCGACCTGCACCACTTGTAAATTTTCACACGACTCTCTCAAACCTCTATAAATTATAAAGAATTTGACTGAGAAGATATAAATACTTCACTTCCTCTCGTGTAAATTTCTTGAAGATTTTTGGTTCCATGAATTTTTTCTAGTCTTCAAATAGACCAGGCCTGTCCAATCCAAAATACTTCGAAGGCTGCTTTGGAAAAGCATTTTATTCCGGCGAGCAGAACGATTTGTACGTGTGTGTGTAATGAATTCGAAGTATTATCTTTTTTTTTTTTAATTTTGTCTTTCTTTATCGTCGATTCAAATTCCCAAGTTAAAAACTACCACTACTTTCATAGGGGCCGCGGTAGCCTAGTGGTCAAGGTCGTGGACTAGCGGCCGGCGGTTTTCGTTCAGTCGCGGGTTCGATTCTTGTCTGCCAAAGACCCGCCGTGTAGCCGGGGCTGATGCACGTTAAATCTGTTCGGGGCCCAAAGTCCTCCCGTTGGCGGGGTGTGGATGTTAGGAGAGGGGGTGCCAGCTCAGGTGTCGTCCTCGTCACTTGACCGTGGTTCAAAATTACGAGGTCCGTCACCAATAGCCCGCGTGTTGCTTCTAGTGCAACGTTAATAAAAAACTAAACTAAACCACTACTTTCATCTCTCAAGTCACAGGGAGCGGTTAAACCTCCCATTCCCCATTAGACAAACCAAGAACATTCTACGATAAATTAAGTGATATTATATTTTATAGAAACAAAAGTATTTGTGCGAAATGTAATTTAAAAATTATCCTGCCGTTATAACATGATGTTAAATATTTTACGATCAAAAGACCTCAAGCAGTATTGAAGTCTGTCTAGAATCATACGCTTCTGGGTCAAATTATATTAGGCTTGCTGCAGGCAGACTGATTGTTGCTATTTGGAATGATTCGTGCTTCTCATTCCCTCCTCGCACACCCGCATTCTTCAGTAGGTTTGCTGGTTAGGTATACATTGTGAATCACCCACTCACGCAAGACAGCCCGCGTGCATTTTAAACATTGTAATCGTTTAGAATAGAAGGAAAATTGTGACGATAGTTGAGACAGTATACTGAGATATGCCCCTAGTATTAAGATATAATACGAGAACGACTGATCGACATTTTTAAGTATAGTAAATTTTTAAGTTTTGTTCTGATGACCTAGCTCCGAGGGTCACAAGTTGATACCAGGCGGGCCACATGCGTCTCGCGAGTTGGCCAGGCCTGGACTAGACCATGTACAACCCCAACACAACAACACACAGTAAAAATAATTTGAAATATATTCAAATACCAAATTTAAAGTAAAGTTCAATCATTGGAAGGTGTATATAAGCAATAATATTCAGATTTCATTAAGAAAACCTAATATATCTAGAACTTCGCAAATTTAAGCTCCCAGTATTACATACCACCAGCATAATTTTTAAGTACATAATTTTCTACGTATAAAGCGGATGAACACGAAAGGATTCAAATTATCTCATTTCCGTTCAAGGAGGAATCTTCGATCACAAGATCAGGAGTGAAATGCCTTTCGTAATGCATTTGATGAATGGAACTAAATATCAAGAGAGAACTTTTATACGGATATGCAATGAACTGGAAAGACAGTAACACGAGACCTAAAATATTACTAAGATGTCTCTTGATCATAAGTAAAGGTGTCACTTATATAAGTAAAAATAATGTTTTTAAATGTGAAATATTTAATTTATTAAAACTTGTCTAAGGTACCTGGGTAATAGGTAGGAGTTTCAATTCAATTAGGCGTTACTAAGTGCAAAGCTCGGATCCTCTCCTCATGTTAGTCACTGAGTGAGCATATCATAGTATTATATTGTCATCGAGTAGCTGCGGTAACCTAGTGGTCATAGTCCCGAACTCGAAACCGATGTTGTTTCCGTTGAGTCGGGTGTAAGAGTCCTGATGCCATTAAAGACCCCTCGTATAGTGGGGCTGACAAACGTTAAATCTGTCGAGACTCAAGACTTAAATCTCTCTCTACATATTTCCCATCCTAGGCGGTGTGGGGAAGTACGGAGAGAGAAATGCTAGTTCCAGTGTTGTCCTCTTCACATGACCAAGGTTCAAACTTATAAGGTCCGTAACCAATAAACATCGCACTGTCTTAAAGTGAAACGTTAACAAACAATCAAAAAATGTACTGTCACCAGAGTCATATGCGTAAGAAAAATTTCTGTTCGATTGGGTAAAAAGTGTAAACAAGTAAAATACAAACAAATATACTCATGAACATAGCAAGTTAAATGAAAGATTGCAAAAAAAGGAAGGGAAGTCGAAAGTCCCTATGCCGTAAGATACGAAAGAAAAGTAATTATTTTACGATAACAAAATCTCAAATGCGTAGGATGAATGTCTTAAAAGTGATGCACCGCATAAAATTCAATTCTCTTCATTTAATCGCGGCCTTCCCCCCACCCTCATCCTTTCTCTTTGCGAGGTTCTGCAGCTAATGTGTAATATTTAATATAAAATTTCTCGAAATTTAGTTTAAAATAACGACGCTTTTAAATCTATTCAGAACTGATAAAACATTCAACAAAGAGTCTTCGAAGTAAAATAATATTCTTCACTTCATCAAAAAAATAATGCGTTTCAATGTACGAGCTGCAGTAGGAAAATTAATATCGAACGGTTACCGCAAAATTGAATAACTGAATTGTACGGTGTTTTCTCATCCATTTTATATGAATCTGAGATAGAATCGTAGATATTTTCTATGAGCAGCCGGTAGTTGAAGGCAGAGAAACTCGAATCTTAATTAATTTTTGAAATGTTGATTAGAAATGAAATCACTCTCGCTTTAATTGTATTTCGCAACACTTAAAAGGGCAGCGTAGGAGAATGAGGGCAGTTCTCGGGAATTCTTTCAAATTTGATTTGGATACAAGAGGCTAAATTAGAGGGGGACACAACATCCTCCAATTGAGATTTAATAAACAAAGTGATGACGTTGTGGGAGGTTAAGAGATTCCATTTTGTTTCCAGGAGATTTCAATGCTTTACTTCTTTAAATTAAATTATAATAAAACGATTGATGAGGGAATAGGATACTCATAAATTACTTGGTATTCTCCTTTTATGATTCGAATTCCTTTAAGGGATACGAATGCCATCTGAAAATTCCAAAATTACGGAATCTGCGAAGTAAAGAGCAATGGGGTGTTTCTTCCATGTATTTCTTGTATTGATAAAGAATCTAAAAGAAGGAAGTGATGTGGAAATTTCGTATCAAAGTAGACGTTTGCTCCCAATTTGAATTTCATTCAGAAGTTCTGTTCTCGAGTTTCAGACATTTCTGGTGATCAGGTGTTACGAATCGGAAGTCTCACCGCAACAAAAGTTATATTATTTTCGTAAAATAAGATATCGCTTTATTTTTTAAAATTTAAATTTTGATAATTATAAGAAAGGGGTACTCAGAAACATATTAATGTGGTTAGTATTGTAATCCAATAACACAGTGGTTCTCAAACTTTTTCAACTCACGATACTCTTTTTGAACAAGTTTTCTTACGGTATCCTACCTTTTACAAAAGCTAGTCTAAAAATTAAGTAAATGATAAAAATGAGATTCTGTTGTGCACATTATTGGTTCGGTTTTATTAACGTCGCACAGAGAAGCAACACGAGGGTTATTGGTGACGGACCTCGTGCTTCTAAACATGTCAAGAGACGAGAACGACTATTTGCATTAGAAAGGCTTTGTGTTTATATGTATTCAATAAGAGACTCTATAGCCTTTGTTGCTCGATATCTCAAAAACCCTCGGTCAAGCGACGAGGAAGACACCTGAGCTGACACCCCTTCTTCTAACTTCCACGCCACTCCTATAGGAGAACTTTGAACCTTGACATATTTAACGTGCATTAGCCCGGCTACACGGCTGATCTTTGGTGGTATCAAGGCTCGAACCCGCGACGTGCCGAAAACCACCGGTCGTGAGTCCGAAACCATGACCACTAGGATACCGCAGCCACGCGTACACTTTAGGAATCACTGCCAAAGTATATTAATTTATAGACAAAGAGAGAAGCAATTTCGTTGCAATTGAACAGTGTAATGCAGTGAGCTTTTTGAACTCGGTGTGTCAAAATTCGCTAGAAGAGTGCCGTCTAGAGACATCTGTTTTATTAGAAAAAAAGAACAACTATTTATGTTATTGACTCTTTTGTTTCTGAATTTCATTCGCAAAATCTTCAGATGTGTGAGTGAAGGTTTGTATTTTGTACACTTCAAGCTAGTAAGCGCTAACATCATTCTGTTAATCTGTTCCTTTTATTCGTTTTCATATAATTTAAGGCTCATGTCAACCGGCCGTTTTGATTTCGTGAATGTAATGCTAATGCTATGTAATTTCTACTAGCATCCTCATATCTTAACTATTTTTCTATTTGATTGCAAAAAAGTGCATCCAAAAGAGTCTAAAAGTAAAACTAATTTTAAGAAACGGAGGGGGAAATGTAATTGCGCCGAAACCATCATTTTTTGCCCTTCCGTATACACTTTTTTGCATTCAAATAGATAAAATAGAAAAGATTTAAAAACGGTTGTAAAAATTTAATAGAATTAACACTACGCCCACAAAATCAAAATGGCCGGTTGAAGAGGATCTCAAGTCGAAAAACAGTTGTCTTGTGATTCTTATGATTTATGTTGTCTTATGCTGTCTTACCATTCTGCAAGTTGCAACTCCATTCCATTTGCATCTACTCATGTCACCAAAATTTATTGGTATGCCAACTCATCGCTTGTCTAGTGAGGCGTTCGATTGATTCTTTCTCACAAATGAAATTAAAGTTATACTTTTACTCAATAAAAAAACAGTCTGTCATTCTTGATGCAGTAAATAATACGCAAAACTGTTTAATGTGTATGGAATTTCCAATAAAAAATTTTATGACGGCAAAATATTTTAAAAGGAAGTCAAAGAGAATCCTTTTAAAGAACACCAAGTCTAGATACTGTGACTCAGCCAAATGCGAATCTCATAAAGGTATTGCTAAATTTTGGGTCGCAAAAAAAAAAAAAAAAAAAAAAAAAAATTCAGTTTTCCTGAGATTATTGAAAATTCCTTTTAACATTAGAGAATTATTCATCCAAATAATTTCCTTAATACAAAAAAAAAACGCCATTTTATCAATTTTATTGAGGGGCAAGCTTATGATTGTGCATACTGTGTAGAAACAGCAATAGTTGAGTCTTCTCCCTCCACATTATTTCCGCGTAACACAAAAAAATACGCACTAATTTTATTCTTTGAGCTCCTTCACTTTCAAGTCAGTAAAACGCCTTATCTCTCGCATTCTGAAATTTATGGATTCCCATTGAGCAGATAGGAGATTTCATTTTCCATGTTGGAGTGAAATTGTCAATATTTTTTTTCATTTCATGATTTTTGGCTCGTTTAACTTCATTCGATAATCGTGCTTAGAATTGTGCATAGAAATACGAAGTTAAAATCACTCTATTCTCTTCAGATATCGAATCCATGTTAAAAGCAATAAAGAATGAGAATAGGAAATCGAAGTGCAGAATATCAAAATAATTCAAATTCAGCACGTGTCTGATAAAATATAACATATTTCAAAACGAGAAATTCTCACGTGATATCGTTGATGGCATGTTAGTAAAAGGTAAGTTAACATCAAGTTTCTTAAAAACGTCGCTTTATAATTCTAAAGAATTTCGTTGTATTGTGTATAATAACAATAAATAATAATTATAAATATCCCCTATTTGTATAATTATTATGAATGTTAACTCTCTATAATTTTAAAAATAGCGACTCATTAAAACACTTTAACTGCTTAATAGTTACTTAATGATTTATTATTGCTATGCAAGAAATATTTATTTAAAATGCTATTTTAAACTAATAATTATAATTACTAGTCATCTACTTAAATACTAATTTGAAATTTTCAGATATTTTTTTCGGAAGCTTTTAATTTTAATTTATTTGTCAGTATTGAAAAGAAAATATTTGCTTAGTTTAGAACCAAATCGATTTCTTAGCAATTCCACGGTACTCTTTGGATAATGGAGAGTTTTTTAAGTTAACTAAAAAAAAAGAGGATAAATTTAATTTATCACGCGTGCACACGCACACATGTGGTGAGGAATGATAAATTGACTTTATCCTCCATGTTTTTATTTAATTATTCTTAACTACAATTAAATTCCGCTTTGGAATCGCGCGTGTTATGCTAACGTTGCGAGCCCTATTTTTAAAACCACTGAATTAACAAAATTATTTCCTGGGAACCTATTTTTTCTTGTTGACATTGTTATGCTGGATCTAACACTCTTTTTTTCCGCTGACACTTGATGTGTGGGCCATGCGATGTCACGTGGCACACACACACTCATATATATATATATATATATATATATATATATATATATATATATATATATATATATATAAGAAACAAAAACCATTATTACTTATTTTTTCGGTAGATGGCTGTAGTAATCGATATTTATTAAGGTATCGTTCAAACAATTTCAGATTAATGCTCGTTGGAAAGATGACATTTCGCACTAAAAAAAATATTTGGCTATCTTTCGCTTGGCCCATTCAGTTGTGAGTTACAGGGTGTTAAAAATGGTAGTCAACAAAGAAAAAATTCCATACATTTTGTATTTTTTCTTTGATAAAGGTGGAAATGAAGGCTAGGTGGCTGAAATTGTTTATGATCCCGATACTGTAACAGTCAATGACGTGCAATTTTGGTTTCGTCGATTCCGTTCAGGTAATTTTGATGTTAAAGATGCACCTCGCACAGGTAGGTCTGTCATCGAAAATGTCGATAAAATTACAGAAATAATAAGTTTTAAACCATTTGCACATAGCTGGATTAAAAAAGAAGCTCGATGTTTGGGCGCCACACCAATTAACACGAAAAAATATGATGGATCGAATTTCCATCTGCGATGCCTTTGCCGAACGGAAGGAAATAGACCCATTTCTTATACGGATGGAGACTGGGGATGAGAAATGGGTCACATACAACAACGTTGTGCGAAAACGATCGCGGGCAAAGAGCGGTGAAGCAGGTCAAACGGTGGCCAAACCAGGACTAATGGCCAGGAAGACTCTGCTGTGCATTTCGGGGGACTGGAAAGGAATATTATGAGTTGCTTCCATATGGGCAAACACTAACTTTGGATTTCTATTGTCACCAATTGGACTGTTTGAAGCTAGCAATTGACAAAAAAAGGGCAGAATTGGCTAACAGGAGAGGTGTTGTACGTCCATCAGGACAACGCCAGGCCACACACGCCCATAGTGACTCGCCAGACACTCCGGGAGCTTGATTGGGAAGTTTTGAAACATCCACAATATAGTCCGGACATGGCACCCAGCGATTACTGTTTTTCTTGCATTGCAAATAGTGATAAGAAATTGACATCAAGAGAAGATTGTGAAAACCGATTACTAGAGTTTTTCGCCAATAGGGACCAAGACTTCTATAAGTGAGGCATTATGCAGCTACCTTTAAAATAGCAGCAAATTATAGAAAAAAATGGCGCATATTTGACCTAAATCGGACAATCCGAAAGATGTTAAAGTCTCGAAGTTCACGTAATTATTATGCATTTCTTTCCCCCAGCCTAATATATATATATTCACTTTAATCATTCTTATATATATATTCTTTTGTCAATATTCATAAAAAAGGGAAAATGCGATTGAAAATTTTACTACACGTAGATGAAAAATTAATCATGAAAAATGTTCTGAAATCGGCTATCACAAATTTGAGATGCTAATTTGAATTTATTTTTCAAAACAACTAGTGACTTTAACAAATGTCATCTGATATATATTTAATCTCAAGGCCAGATATAGAAAATGTTTCTGCCTTAAAATTATTATTTTCATATTCATTGCGGGGAAAATGGAAGGAGACAACTATGCATAAGAGAAAACTCATAAATTTATCAAATGATAGTAAGATAGCCAGCACAACTGGTCGAAGTGTCAATTGTATTGAAACCCATAAAAAAATCAAAACCAATGGTAATTTAAAAATAAAGATGGGAGAGATTGAAAAAAAATTGATTTCGGTTGAAGAGAGAATAATTTTTTTTAACATCCAATCAAGATTGGACTAGAAACATGTTGTCTAAAAATTATTTCAAGTTCATCAGCAGCTTTTGCTGAAACTGTTCGTAGAGTCCTGAGAAAAGCAGGTTTCAATGGTTAGGAAGCTCTGAAAATACCATTTATAAAGGCAAGGGAATGAAATCTGAGCAGAAACACATCTTGAAGTCAGTTTTGGAGCTGTGTCTAGTAAAGAATGCAAATTTAATACTTTTGGTATTGATGGGGAGTGGGGAAAGACAACTACCGCGTTCCGTCGAAAGAATACAATTCCAAATTGGAGACACAGAGATGGATCAGTAATGGTCTGGGCAGCCACAATGGTTCGAAATCGTGTATTTACATGTAGAATAACGCAAAAATATCTTATCTCGAAATTCTAAAAGAAAATTTGAAGGAGCGTGTTAAAAGATGGAGATTTGGATCAAATTTTGCATTTTAGATAGATCATAATCTAAACGCACAGCCCAAGTTCTGAAAGAGTGGCTGCAACATAACTCGCACTTCACAGCTAAAATATTTTCTCCACAATCTTCTAACCTTGAGGGGTGATCGATAATTTATGGTCAAATCTAATGAAGGCATTACATAAACACTGAATAACAAATGAAGAAAATTTGAAAATTAAATTTCAAGAGAAACTGCACAGAAAAATTCTTCTAAAGCAGTTAAAAACCCATCAATGCCAAGTCATTTGAAAGTGGTTATTAAAGCAAAAGTATCTACTTCGAAATATTGGTTTCCATTTTTTTTTATCAAGAAATACATTTACATGTACCCTTAGTCTGAGAGATTTGACGTTTATGCACATTTTCTTTCCCATTTAATTTAAATTCAGCATTTCTCATTTTTACATTTTTTTTTTATCTCGACAATGATAGCTCTTAACATATTTTTCATTGATCTTATGAATATTGTTTATTTCATATCTTTTCCCTATTGAAATCAAATTTTCCTCACGAAAGTAACTGTTTCCTTGATTTAAGAAGTGTCTATAAGGAATTTTTAGTTCATTATGTCAAAAAATTGATTAAACGCTCATTTATTATTTGATTTGAAATATTTCGCATTATAATAGGTAAGTTTCATCGAGGATCCAATACGAGGCTGCTAGAATTCTTAGAACGATTTGAATTAAGGAAAAAGTAAAACACAATTATTTTATACGATAATGCTACACCAAATTTACTTATCGGTGCATCGTGCCCAGAGTGGATTTAAAATTAACTTTAAGGTAAAATAATTTGCATTTCACATATTTTCATAATGCGACAAAATACTTTTCGTATTTTTTTTCGTATATAGAATACGTTCTTAACTTTTTGGAGTAATATTTTTGTAACAAATACTGAACACAATATCTTCTTTTCAATTTCAAAAATACTTCAAAGAAAATGCTTGGTCAACAAAAAACTCGATCAAAATTCGCAGTTAGTTTCCTCATGTTCTAAAATTACTAAACAATCAGACGGCAAATGATGCAGACATTAGGATCCATGAACACTGCTGTTATAGACTGGAAAACCGTATGATTGAATAAAATACTTTTTCTTCATGAAAGGTTGTGACAGCTTTTAAAATAAGGACGTTTGTTCCATTTTATACAGGAGACACTGTTCAAAACATTCAGAATAACACTATTCCATAATCTGTCTAAAAGTTTAAAATTTAATAAAATATCATAACAGAAAGTTCTGTTTTTGTTTCACTATTACTTTTCATAAGCTATTCTACATTGGCGTTCTGAATACTGCATCATAAAAATGGAAATCAATAATATTTATGTTAAATGATAAAAGAAATTTATTAGAATTTACTACTTAATTATAAGTTGTATCAATGAGCATGCCATTGATAAAAAGCTGTTAAACATAATTTTTGGTTTTTACACTTTTTTATTTAACATGCTATGTTCATATGTCTTTCCAATTCAAAATTCGTACTCCAATTTTAACCCATTTTCTATCATTCCATCGAGCTGAAATTATGTAAAAAAGTATTATGTCAATGACAGTGCAATACTATATGACTAAAAGAATACCATAGTATTGCACTATGAACAGATTGGACGAGGGAAAGGGGTTCCTGTTGAGTTGAAATTTTGCTCTCCCATGTAGTTCACGTAATTGCATTTTATCTTAAGTTTAAGACGAAAAACAAATAAATATAAGTTAAAAAATTAATCAAGCTTCTATACGGTTCTGGAACATACGAAGACAAGAAAAATACTATATTTAGGACTCCTTATTTTTGTGATATATATCTTTTGAAATTATTAAATAGATTATTTTGTGTGCCTGATAATGCATTCTATAGAACTATAAAAGTAATTTTATGTCAGAAAGTTTTTTCTCTCGTGGTAGAATATGGAAATGATTTTTGAGGCATATTTGCATTTAAGTGCCATTTAAAAAAATCTATTACACTATATGATCCCAAATCGGTGATGAAGGATACCTATGCATATAGTGAATCTCCATTTTTTTTTTTTTTTTTTCGTCAAACTGATACCAAAACCTTAAGAAACGATTTTTTATGAGATAAAAGAAGAAAAATTGAAATGTATCAAAATTACAAAATTCTAATTTTTTTTTCAAAGAAAATATGCAGTGATATCTTTGAAAAAAAGTTTATTCACTACTTTTCAGCATTGTTTTAAGTACGAGAGTAAAATATTTCGTACATTTAAGAAAGATTTCTTTTAAGTGGTATCTAATTGAAAATATGTCCAAAAATCATGCCCATATTCAAATAAAAAAGAAAAACAACTTTTTTACTAAAAAATTACTTTTATTACTCTATACAATGAATAAAATATCATTATCAGTCACACGAACAATGTAAGCGCTACTAATAAGTTTAAAACATGTGTGTCACAAAAACTAGAAGTCTTAAATTCAGTATTTTACTATCTCCCTTCTTGATAATAAACTAAAAGGTATAAAAATAATTTTTTGAATGTAAAATAATACAACAGTGTACCTCTCTTGTAAGGGACACCTCTATTTAAGGGGCGTTGGCGTCGGTCCATTTGAATAGGGGGACCTTAATGTCTTTATCTCTTATTAAGAGACACTCTATTTGAGGGACACTGAAAAAAGATTTCAAAAGTAAGACTGAAGTAGAGAAATGAATAAAAATAGAAATACTCTCTTTATTAGTAATCTTTTAATATTTCAAAAGCCCGTTTGAGCTGAGTGAAAGATAGTTTTGAGATAAGGGAACAATAAATTGAAAAATTATCCCCCCCTTTTTTTTAATATTGCTTTTTACTAGACAAAAGGAAAACAATACATAGAGAAAAAGTAAGTCGTGGTGCAATAAAAATATTTTCCATTCATAGAATTCAAAATCCAGTTATTCTTGCAACATTTCTCAGTAGGGGGAAGAACACAATGTTAGCAAGTTTAAGGCAATCCAAGACAGGGACCAATGGGAAGCAGGCTTTGAAATTGCAGGTTCGAGTGTCCTCGGTGAAAATACCATGAATTGGTTGGATTTGTCAAAATCAGTTGCAGTACTTAAAGGCATAAATATTTAAAAATCGATTAGAATTTGTGTGTCCTAATGAACCAATAAAGAAATAAAATCTTTTGATTTCAATTGAAGTTGATAATGTGAGCTTTAACAAAAGTAGCTTGGAAAGCACCGAAGAAGACGAAGATAAACGAGACGAAAAGTGTGACATAATAAACTCCTTACAGATCACTAAAAATACACCTCCCACTTAAAAAAAATTCGTAACTGTTTTTGACGGAAAAGGACTTAAAATCATTAGTGGTTTTATTATCCTCGAGGGGGAAAAGGCTTGCAATGCACAGACTTTCAAATACGCTTCGTGTAACAGATTATTTCTAATAAAGTTCTGTAAGTGCAAAGCTCTGTTGTACATTTCTTACGTCTTTCAATAAACTGTTTTTGATTGATTGAGAGAGAGAATTTTCATTTTTTAGTAACTTCAAATTCAAATAAATACTTTTGTTGATTATTAATATTTTACTTATTTGGAGCGTGATACAATCTGAATCTCTATTTATATTTCTAGTATGTACCCACTGATTAATGGGCATCTCTATTCAATAGACAAAATGCCAGGTCCGGTGGGTGTCCCTTACTGGGAGGTACTACGATATATAATTTGTAAGAGTTTGAAGCGTTCATACTTTTTTTTATATTTCACATTTAAATAAGTAGCTTTGGTACTTAATTTATGGGTCATTACCTAGATATCTTAGTTAATAGCCTTTCAAAATTTTATAAAATATATATTATTTTATAATTAAAAAATTACTTTTATACCTTTTAGTTCCCTTTTAAATAAAAACTTTATTATTATTATTTTTACTTTCATTTATTTTATTTTCAATCAACAAATCTCGCCCTATCCACATCTGAAGAGGAATATTAGTAAATTCTTATTCAAATTTCCAGTGTAAATAAACACAAGGCACTCTCCAATTTGAATCAAATTTTAGATACATGTCACTGTTTTTTCTACATCAAATCAACACGAGGATTGGCATCCAATACATTTGTAATGAGCATCAGCTCCTTCTGAATCACACCAATGTCTTTGGGTGCGCCACTGAGGCATGAATTTGTATCCAATAGAATAAATCTATCCATCAAACTGTCGACTTCCCAAAGTTGCATTCTATATTTCTTTCTTTTTTTTAATTTCTCAATTTATACGGAGATAATGAATCTGATTCTTTGCGTTTGATTAAATAACACAAATCTCTGAAATTCTCTACGCATAAATATTACACAATTTGGACTGATGTGTTAAAGGGAAATAATTAAAATTTCTATTGTTGTTCATTGAATGAGTGATCAATGCATATTTTTACGATGTACAATGAGGGAAAAAATGAAATTCATTAGGTATATAAGCGTATGTTACACTGATTTAAAGCTGTGAACAATTAATACAATCTCTGGTTTCATAACGGTATTAAGGCTGAATATTGTCCAGTTGCCATTCTACATTAAAATGAGATAAATTAAGGTCTTTATAAGAATAAGGTACAGTTTTACGAAGCAGTTTAGAACAATGAAAGTGATTTCATTCGAAGGAAAACTGTAAATTATAAATAATAAAATTTGTAGAAATTTTTATGATTGGAGAGATAATTTTCTTTTTTTTTTGTTAATATAATACTTTTCTGGAATGGTAATATTCATATATCTGTGTTCAAGAACATGATAATTAATTATATTATACGTAATAATAACTTAGTATAAAACAAATTATTTAAAAAGTTAATTCTAAGAAGTTTTATATTAGTTGCATTAAAGAAATTCTCCCGTTATTTTTTTTAAAAAAAATAATTTAAAATTTATAAATACGAATTAAAATGAATACAAGTAGCATTTTTAATAATTAAAAATATATTTGGATTTATATAATTTGAAGTATTTACTTGATTCAATTTTCAGCTCATAGATGGCGATAGGAGGAACAGATCTGGAAATTTTTGAATTAGTTTAATCATCTTATATGATTAAGTATAATTATGAAAAAAAAGGATTGTCAAAAATATTTTAGAGTTTATGTAATTGTTAGCCACCACATGAGCTAAATTGTTTTATAAAATTACAAAATAGAGTCACTGACCACTTTTCAAAATAAAGAGTTAAATGCATACAATTGTTTATTTTTATTTTACCTCAGCAGTAATTACATTTAGCTTAAATTGCATTAAATTTGATAATTTATCGTTTAATTTAACTTTAATATCTAAAAAGAATATTGTTATCCACTTCATTTCCTAGTTTGCTTTCATTCTAATACTTAATAGAATAATAGAATAATTATTTTTAAGAAAATTAACACCTTTGATGCTTAACTCTATTCTTTGCAAAACTTTACATAGAACAATTTAATCTTTTTTCAATTTTGGTTTGATTAGTATTTTCAGTTTTGTATAGAATTGATTGTGGGATAATAGTATTTGTTGTTATATATCCCATAAATTCTACCAATGAATCGATCGAATAGATTTCGCTGGAGAATAAAATAGTATATTATTACAAATATCGTAGAGAACAATCGAATGAAGAAAGTTTAAGTTATTGTTACTCAGATTATTTATCTTGATATTAGAAAGTGTATATGAGTATTTGAATTGTAATGGAATATTTTGCGTCAACTAAATTAGATTTTTGATTTTAATGGTTTATATTTTTTATTCACTCGAAAATAGAGAAAATAGTAAATCTCTGAGTCAGTCACGTAAAATCTCTGTCGCACTACTACTCCAACAAACAGCTACAGGTGATGGGTTACGAAAATTCAAAGAGTACGAATGACGTGTACAATATCCGAATGGATATGTCAAGATAAAAATCTTCACTTCCCGCCATTAGGGGACATTCAAGCTGGATTCGATTTATCGGCCGTCCATCGTTTACTCACGGTCTTCTAAGAGCAAACGTATTCACTCCGCGGAACTTTCCACACGGCTCCGTCTGAAATCCGAAGCGAAAACGAAAGGAACATCAGAGTGAATCACGGGGTAAAAGGCGGGTTGAGAATACCTTCATTCTCGAACTCAAGAAGAGCAAAGGAAGAGCGCGAGTGGAAAAATATTTTCTCAAATGGAAAATATGCGAATCTGAATGAAAGTTATTTCGTTTTGTATCCTTATTCTTCATAAGGAAGGCTTTTTTTTAAAAAAAAATATTTCTGATTGTGTTCCAAGGAGTGAAATATTGTTATTCAATTCAATTTCTCTCTCGCTTAAATATGAAATTCTGGAGAGCTTCTTTGAATAATCGCGATTTCGAAATTCGAGGAAGTAATTAGCTTAAAAAAGTATAATTTTAAAGTCGGTAATCTACAATATCCAAATTATAAAGATTTATCGAAAAATATTTGTTAACAAACTTATAAAAAAGTAACCTTTGAGCTGCATTTCAGTAAAATTTCAAAAATGGACCTAGTGCCTTTTTCCTCCGGCACATGCGGATTTAAAGGAACAAATTTAATATATGTAATTTTAGTACAGTTGCGTTTCAGAAGTCATCTTCACTAAGCGGTACGGAACAAAATCTAAATTGAAAAATAAACATTTGTAAAGAAAAAAAAAAACGTTCCAACATCGATACCATAATGTGCTAAATTATAAAACGTACTGTACTGCGTAGAAAATAATGGACTTATTACGATTATTAATTAAGGAATTATTACGACTGTAATTAGTAGAGTACTAAAATTAACTGCTCTCTCTGCTATGTAAGCGTTTGACTATCATATTGCTTTCTTCTGGTGCTTTTTTACGATCTAAAAGAAAGTTTCCCGTTTGGGAGGTTTTCTTTCTTTCAGAATAAATGCGGTTGGGATGGTGGAAAATTGCGTTGAGAAGAGAAAAACTCAAGTGTTGACCTTGTCACTTGCCTAAGCTCAAAATGACATTATTTTAAGTTTGTTTCCATGTGTTCGAGTTTTGATTGCACTAAAGTCTCATCGTTTATTGCGGTTGATGCTCGCTGAAATCTATCAAGGACCAATGTTCTAACAATGGAACGGTGTGTCAGCTCAGGAGTCGTAATCGTCACTTGACCGTTGTTCAAAAGGGATGAAGTTCATCACGCTACAAAGGGTGGCGGGAAAAACAATATACAATCAATCATGCGAAGCGGCGTTCATTTAATACAGCATTAATCACACACAAAATTCTCATCTCGATTACATAAATTGAAAATAACATGGACTACTCAAACAATACTTCATTTAAAGCAGTTTTTTTTAAATTATTTCAAGGTAATGAAAGAGAACTTCCTGAGAGTTACGTAAGAGTCGGGATAGATCTCGTGGAAAGTGACGAGAGATGACAAATCACTCCCCACATCCCAGTAATGTCATCCTCAGATATGACGGATGAGGACTCGATGGTGATCGATGAGGAAGATGAGGGAATCGAGAAAATCACTTAATTTCAAATGAGATATATCAGAAATACGACGAATCCAAATAGAATTCTGTTGTTTAAAGGTATATTTCACATGAAAGGGAGTGACTTGCAAAGAATAATATTCGCATATTCTTTATTTTCATAACTTAACATAATGAAATAATATTAATGAATATCTTATTATTTTATTCAAGAGAAAAAATTATAGATTCGAAAATATTATTCACTATCCACGTTAGAGAAATGGCTTAAAATATCATAATTTAATAGATTTTCTGCTTTCAGGTGTTGATGGAAATAATAGACTTATTGATTCACCGATTTAAAAAAAAAATGCTTTTTCTTTAGAAAGACGGTTATATAAGAGGAAATGTTGTAAAATATTAGTAATTACCAATTAATCCGTATATTATTTATTTGATCATTTAGAGGATGCTCCTTTCTCCCATTACCTTCGGGAAATTTTCCTCTACTAGTTTTAACGTCATAAGTTTCCTATATTGAAACAACGGAGAGGCTACAAAGATGCCTTAGAGTCTGAACCGGATCCTAACAAGATTATCTTACGGAAAGAGCGGGTGGCCGCAGTAGCCAAGTGGTCATGGACGTAGGTTCGAACCCCAACACACATTAAATCTTTCGAGGCCCTTGGTCTTCCCATTGGAGCACTGTGGAAATTTAGAGAGGGGGTGCTCTTTCTGTAGTGTCGAGCTCATCAGTTGACTGAGGCTCAAAATAAAAACGATCCGTCGCCAATAGCCCTCGTATTACTTTTAAGAGAGATGTTAATAAACGAACAATCAAAACAATCAATTACGGAATCAGCGGAGGCTGTTCGACTGTAAGGATCATCACGTGACGAAAAAGTAAAGCCCAGAGGCTGTTCGTGGATCAAAGTAAGAAGTCCGTGTCATAGTCTGGTGGAATGATCATTCGAAGAATAAGACGAACCCAAAATAATGGAAGGAAATTTGTTCCATTGTACTGACGAAAAAAGTTAAAAACGGTGACGCTATATTTTGAGGAAATATCTGGAAATATCTAATAAATTATAGTTTGTTTGTATTTATATAATAACGTAATTATTATTGAATTATTAAACGCTTAAATCCTGCTCTTAGCAAAGCAATGGAAAATTCTTGTAAGGTTTAAAAATATTACAAGACAGTTATTGAGAATGTAAAAGGGATTTCTGCCTTTTTCTACATTTGATACATCTGTGTGCTGTTTCTACAGCATTTTGGGCTCGTGATACTCTTAATTTTTGCTTCAGGGTTTGGATTCAAGCTGTTTGGTTTGGTTTTTAGCATACCTATTCTGACGCTTATATATATTGACAGTAATAATTTTTTGGACGTAATACAGATAACGAGTTCTTTAAACATCAATTTTTTTTTGTTAATTCTCAGCTTGCTCGAATTTTATAAAATTTTATAAATGAGGCAAAATGTGACACACGTTCGTGACAAATCATAGCATAAAAAGCTACACAATTTTTATGAGTTTTGAATCACGAATAATTTCAATCTCAAGTGATAAAAAATAAGCTAAGCAGTATAACTTTTTCGGTACCGATGAAGCAGTTTAAATTCATTTAAAAGCTTTATTGAATTAAAAAAAATTAGAGCTGAAGCTCAAAACACCTTGTCCATTTTTTGACTAATATTCTCCTAATAAATTCTCTCAGTAACTAACTACAGTTTTAGTTAACATGAAATGCATGATCTCTCTATAACTGAAAGAAAATTTCGATTCTCTATTCACAAGCGGTAAAAATGAATCTAATATAAATAAAGCAATACAACAGTTTCATTTTGGTTAACCTGAAATTTCAATCCACGATCTCTCTCACTCAAAAACTGAAGGGAAAAAAAAGACTCTCCGTTCATAAGTAGTGAGAATGGATTTAGACAAATAAGACAAAAGCGCGCGGTTTTCACAAAATACGTTAGTGCTGGTGGACGATTATTTCGACGCTAAGAGATTTCGAGGAGAGACTTTGTTAAACTTGCCGCTGATGATCGGAAAGACGAAAAATCCATCGGAGAGCGTTTATCGATCTGCCCAATATTTTTAGAGACCTTTATTAAAAAATTGCGGTCGGATAAATTTATTTATCTATTTTGAAAGTGAAACAAAATATGCCATTGAAAACTGTAACATTGCTTAACTATTTGCCATTGAAAGAAGAGAAGATTTTATCTCAAATAAGTTTTGCCCTCTTACATAACACGACGGCGCACTTGGTATCACTTTTAATGAGTAAATTGCATCACATTGCATTTATTCGTGTGAAACAGTTTTAACCTGTTGCACTTGTTGTCAGACATAAAATTCCTCTCGAAAAAAATAATTCAATTTTGAGTTGTTTTTTTCTTCGTTTGACGTGTTACTTCTACTGGTACTTGATTTAAATGAGAAAGACAACTCCTTTCACTCGAGTTGCTAAAGTTTCCTTCAAAAGTTATACAGTTTATTTGCGATGGACATCATGGCTTTGCAATTACACCAATTCACGACAGTTTACAAACGTGTTTGTAATTTTTTACGAACATTACAAACACGTTTCTATTCAGAGATTTTTGAAAAAAGAGCATACACTTGCAATAGAAATAAGAAAAGAAAGTAAAAAAGTAATATAAAATAAATGTAATACAGAAACATCTAGCGACGCTCAATAACAAAAATTGAATGAGTTTCAAATTCCAGAGATTTTAGTGAAATGCATTTGTTTATAGTTAGGTTTTTACCTTTTTTTTTCGAGCTAGATTATCTGGTCAAAAACCTCAGATTTCTTCCGAAGAAGCCATTCTGCCAGGTGATGGTAACTGTGGTAAACGGACGTATAAGTCATCAAATGTTGTGAGTGGATGTTTAGAAAAGAAAAGTTACACACCAGTTCTCAACCTGAAGGGGTCGGGAAATGAGAAAAAACTAAACATAATTGAGCCCGCGAGAAACTGATAAATTTAGGAGAAAAAGTGAAATCACCTATCTTTAAAAAAAATTTCGGTAATTTTCGAAGAATCATTTACAATGAAATGCTTCGAGGATAAAAAAAGTGCATGATCAGAAATTCTTGGCTCATTTTTTTAAAAAATTTATTTCCCCCATTGTGTGTCGTGCTGAACTATTAGAATTGCTACGCATAAAATCGAACAAAACTTAAAATCTCCGCTCTGAGCGGTGAGGAAATTTGAAAAATCAGCTCAGATGTCTGACAGTACGTTGAGATTCATACAGGTAGTCTATTGTGTTATTTTAGAGTGACATCAGTAAAAAAAAAAAAAATCTTATCTTAGCATTTAAAGATATGAGTTTTTCGCAATTTGTCGGTAACTAAAACATTCGATTTGTTCTCCTGCCGTTTTACAAATAATTCACTTCAAATACAATAATAGGCATTTTTATATCATGGATGCACATTTCCCCCTCATTTAAAAATGAAAAGTAAGAGTTCATTCATTTGTTACCTTTCCACTAACACTACATTTTAAAACTTTCGATAGTAAGAAAAAGGAGTGTCGGGAAGGGAGGACTTACCCTTAAGACGAAAAACCGGAAAAGGAACCCTTCTTCTCGTCGGAATGTCGTTTGATTTCTGTTGCGGGTGCTCCGGGGATCGTCCAATGGGATGAGTTCTCGCGCTTTTATACGCGGCTTCTCATTGGCCATCCACTGCTCCTGACACGCGTGAAAAAACGCGCCCCTTTCAGCCTCCCACGCCTCGAGAATGAGGGACCAATTACGGTGTTCGGAAATTGAGTATGGAGACCAACGTGGGACGAAAATACCGCATTTTGTTGCAAAAATATAACTCGAAGTGAAGGATAAAATTGAGGCGGTTTTCGTCAAATATTACTCTTTCAGACGCTCCATCATGAATATCATATCCCACTAATTTGACTCTTTGAATCCAACCGTTTCTTGTTTTCATATTCGTTATCTACACTTCAGTGCTAAATGAACTGAAAGTATTTACTGAGAATTCCACCAAAATTCTTAAATTTTAAGAACGCAATGTATCAGTTTTATAGAAGTTGTCTTTGGACGTCTTAGAAAAAATACAGGGCTTCGATTTTATTCTTTAACAGAAGGAAAGATAAACCTCAAATTACTGAACAATTTGTGAAAATAATGGTTCTTATTTTCGTTTAAAAATTTTAACTTTTTATATCCATATTGGCGTATGAATTTAAAAAATTAGGTCGAAGAGTTCAAGTCTTATTTAGAATACATTAACAGGTCAATTGTATGTAATAATAAAAGTGTATCATATTTGCCATCGGTGGTGTGAATGAGATGATAGAATATATTTAAAATATTAGCACAATATGCTCTGTAGGTAAACAAGCAAAGCAGGCTTATGCATAACTTTTTTCCATGATTAATTGAATATATTGATTGAATTTTTTGTTCATTAACGTTGCACTTAGAAACAACACGAGGACTGCTGGTGACGGATCTCGTTATTTTGAACCTCAATCAAGTGACGAGGACAACACCTAAACTGATATTTCTCTTTCCAAACTACCCCACTATATCAATAGGTGAATTTGTGATCTCGACATATTTTATAAACATCAGCACCGGCTACTCTGCATGTCTTTAGTGGCATTTAGGTTCGAACCCCCGGCTCCACGAAAAAACGCCGGTTGCAAGTTCATGACCATGACCACTTGGCAACAGTGACCTTGTCTTTCACTGGGAGAAAATCGAAGAGGAAATTATATTTTAATAATTTAATATAGCTATATTTTGGAAATGGATCCAATTGTGAAGTAAATTTTTTTAAAAAAAATAGAGTACTGATTTAATATTGAGAATAATATTTCCATCTCGAATGGTTTGAAAAATATAATTAAAAAATCTTTTTTAGGCTTGCCGTCCAAATAAAAGGTGTTTAAACATTATTTCATTTGATTAAAATATAAATATTGTGCAATTAAAAACCATTGTCTAGAAAGTTTGAGAGAAAAAGAAAATAGTATTTTCGGAACGAAAACAGATTCGATTGATTTTCAAGGCATTATCCCAATGAAACTCGAAAATTAAGCCCATTGGCCTTTTTTTTTTTTTTAGAGATATCCTTCCCATAAACAAATACCCACAGCCAATCACGCTGTATTAGTGAAAATTTAATTTTGAATAAAGATGACTAATATTCTAAAGAAAGCTAACGGAATTAATGTTCTGTGATAGAAATATTGTAGCCATTTGAATCGATTTTTCAGAAAGCGTGTCTATTTCAAATGGATGGAAGGTAGATGGAACAGTCACTCAGTGATTAATTGTGCCTTTCGGCGTTATTTTTAAACTGAATTATGTTCAGGCGACACAATTGTTTTACGTATTCAGAAAATTATGAATATGATTTTAAATTGATTTTATATACTAGCGTATCTTTTACAGTATACATGTAATTGAAAAAGAAGTTAATTTTTAATCCTCTTTACACTTCACACCATATATATAGAGAGTTTTGTTTTTTTCATTTAACAAAATTAAGTGAAAAATTCGCTTAATTTTATTAATAAAATTAAGTGTTTATATATATATATATATATATATATATATATATATATATATATATAT
>BMAW01023693.1:1177472-1209972 GCA_019974015.1 Nephila pilipes | reverse complement strand
GGTAGCCTAGTGGTCAAGGTTTCGGATTCGTGGCCGGCAGTTTTCGTGGTTTTCGTTCAGTCGCTGGTTCGATCCTTAGCTGCCAAAGACCCACCGTGTAGCCGGGGCTGATGCACGTTAAATCTGTCGGGACCCAAAGTCCTCCCGTTGGCGTGGTGTGGATGTTAGGAGAGGGGGTGCCAGCTCAGGTATCGTCTTCGTCACTTGACCGTGATTCAAAATTACGAGGTCCGTCACCAATAGCCCTCATGTTGCTTCTAGTGTAACGTTAATAAAAACTAAACTTAACAAACCATAAGTGTTAGCTGTAGTTAGTTAACTTTGTGTAGCACAGAAAATCGCTCAAGCTGAATATCCCTCGCCAAGGAAGCTGAAATATCACTTGTAAAGAAAATGCTACGAGGTGTGATAATAAAATAACCGCACTAATCTTAAAAATTAGCTGTATTGAAAACATTATTCAAATACCTTTTAGGCCCCTTCAACAAACTCCCCTTCCCTATCAATAGATCACTACATACGGGTTTTCCACTGTTCTGAACTATGCTGCAGGTTATTAGGTGTCACCTTCTTCAGTAAATCTGCCATTTTTGACTTCTCCTACAAATTGAAAATGAGTTCCTTTCAATGCACTTTTCACTAGTGGAAACTGGTAGAAGTTGCATGGGGTGAGATCTGGTGAGTACGGGGGAAGCCCGAGCTTGGGAAGTTTGTCCGCCAAGAACTGTTTCACAGAGAGCGCATTACGTGCGGCGGTGTTATCTTGTTGCTTGATTTTTTGGGACCAGTTTTGCACAATTTTCTGTCGTATGCAAATCCTTGGTCAAATTTTTCCTTATTGTCTCTTCTTCTATGTTCCTAATAACTGACATCATCTTAACACTCAAACCTAGGTCTTTATGCACGATTTCATTAATTTTGTAATGTTTTCATCAGTTCCCGGGTCGACCAGAACGTTCTTCATCTTCAACAACCTCCCGAAAATCGTTTGTGCTATTCAAAACTTTGACTATGTGATATGGAATTATCTCCGAACACCTCCTTTAACAATTTAAAACATTCAGTTCGAGTTTTTTTTTTTTTTAATTTTACGAAGAATTTCAAATTTATGCGCTTCTCGATTTTGCATCTTAACATAATTGTGACACCACGACACAACAATGTCTTACTCAAATAAGGATGAAAAGAAAACTGAACCAGACAGAGGGACCGAATAACGTGCCACCAGCACCGGAAGCATCAAGGTCAACTTCATTCCATTCCCACTTCTTCACACCAAGCCTAACGGTTAGGGCATGCCCAGTCCGGTTATTTAATTGTCACATCTCGTATACTCACTATTACAACTTTGAACGTACAAATAACGTTCATGGATTATATAAGTAACCAGTTAAAAATAATGGCAATAACTCTCATTCAGAAAATAAATATTATGAGTCTATGTGTTCAAAGAACGCAGAGAAAAATATGGGACCCTCCCTTAACTGGGAAGAACTTCAGAAAATCGTATTCCTATTGGTCCATATAAATCATTAGTTTTTACTTAAAATTAAATAATTAATTATTTCTTCAATGCCACAAACCTGATATTTCGATCCAGCTTGTCTTGAAATAATTTTTTTTCTTCTTATTTCCACATTCACGTTGATCCAGAATTGCACAATGCAGGCTTCTAAATAAATAATAATAATAATGAGGTTGTACTCCTCTCTGCATTACAGAGCATGATAAATACCTAAAATAATATTTATTAAACACATTGCCTATTTAAAATAGGGGGAAGAGGTTTATTTTAGTCATTTTTGAATATGATTGATTTTAAAATATACAGAGATATTAAGAAAAGCATATTTTAATATCTCTGTTCGGACTTAGGAGTGATGGTGGAGTTTAATGGCGCAAGAGCCAGATATGACTATGCTGCTCCAAACATAGTGCAACTGCGATCTAGATGTTTCAAAAGAACGAAATGAACATAAAAATTAGTTAACAAAAAAAGAAGCATCAAAAATAGAGAACAATCACTAGGATGTCCCGGGGGCTCATCACCCGTGTTTTACAAAGACAGTAAACCTCGTGAAAAAGAAAAAAATTACTTTTGCCCTAAATAAACACCTTGAGCTACTCCAAACATATTTCAGTAAATGGAAAATCAAAGTAAATGTAGACAAGACTGAAGCTGTAATATTTACCAAAAGAAAATTAAACCCACCCCCACCCACCTTTTTTCAAAAACAAATCCCATGGGACACACACGCAAAATATTTAGGCCTTACTTTCGATAAACATCTGACCTGGAAAAAACATATCCTAAACACAAGAGAAAAATTCCGTAAATTATCCCACAAGGTTTACCCCCTTATCAACAGAAAATCAAAAATGAACCTACAAAACAAATTACTTATTTTCACAGCTACCATGCGTCCAATCATCAGCTATGCCAGCCCAATATGGGCATATTGTGCAAAATCAAACCTCAACATATTAGAAATATCCCAAAGCTCTACTATCAGGATGACCGTCAGAGCTTCCATGTACATGAAAAACAAAGACATTTATAAAGCACTGCAAATAACCACCTTTAAACAACACGTTCAAAAACTTGCCGCAAATTTCTTTAATTCACTTTCAAATATTAATAACCCAAATATTCAAAATCTAGAAGATTATCAACTACACCCACATACGAAAAGACCCAGGAAAATTCTATTAGATTACAACCCACCTTAAACTTAATTTTAGCTCTTAATATTCAACAGCACTAACAAACTCCACCCATCACATATATAGTAACTTACATACAATCGCTGGCAGCCAATAGCAGCATCGCATCTACTCTCCAGTCAACCAATCCAAAAACAAGATCTCCTCTTCAATCTCTCAGCTCAGCTTTTCTTCAACTCTCGGTTCTTCATTTCCACTGAAGTTCCTTCCACTTCCAATAGATGGCGCCATACTTCCTCCAACTTCATTCTACTATTTCTCAAAGACCCTCCAATAGAATATCAAGATATTTTCGACACTTCAACCTAGGAAGCACATCTCCAACATGAAAAATCTATCCTCCCAATGTATCCTTTAAATGCCAGATTTGGGCTGTAGGAGCGCTTCGCGCTCCGGGCGCCCATTGAATTTCAACGTCAACGTCAAAAAAAGAAAAAAAGATCACTAGGGTGAATCTAATGAGTGATGCTCATACCTGAAGTAGGAAAGCCTATGAAAGCGTTTGGACTGAGAAATCTGAGCACTGGATTCCTTAATTTCACAACCTTTCAATCATCTAAACTGATCATCATCATCATGTGGTGTGATTTATTCAAAATAAAATCCTACAGGCATATCTTAAAGTCGAGCCATTGTTACAGAATTCATGAACAAAAAAATATTTTCAAAAGGATTTCGCATATTTCTAATAAATAACCCCAAGCCAATCATTTAATAACATGTTGGAAATTCTGAAATATTTAATTTCCTTTCCGGGGTTTTGCTCATTCTAGGACGTTTTGCACTCCAATCCCTTAAATTTTGATTTCTATCTAATTTAATTATGAAACTATCTAAAATTAATGTAAACTCATGTACAATTTGATAAGAGGGTTAAATTTAACTTGTTAAATTGTTGAGAAATAGCAAACCGTATAGTTTATTTTGATCTGCAATAGAATGGCAAGTCCCAAACTGAAAACTCCCTCGCCAATGTTCCATACCATACCACTGAGGATTTTGACACAAATTTTAATTTGAATCGCAGTGTTCCGGGGATGGGAGACATGAGTCGTCTTTTTGAGGAAAACTTGTACTGAGTCTCACGTACAGTTATAAAGAAAATGTGATTTATTTTTTCTGTTACGATATCATTTATGGTTTGTTTATTCGACTACAAGGCGGGTCTTAAGTGGCATCGGGGCTTGAATCCCCAACTCGACGAAAATTGCAGGCTGCGAGTCCACGACCCTGACCACTAGGCTACCGTGGCCCCATTATTGTGAGTACGGAAGACAGAAACTCGATTATCTGTGCACTTTAAGCTATAAACAAAAATAGTTTAAATGTCAAAAATCCTTTCTTGCTGAGTTTTAACCCTGACAAGTTAAATTTTATATCGCATTCATTATAAACAATGTAAAATAAAAAATAAATCGAAATGAACGTGGGTAAATTTCTTGATAATAATCAATGATTTCGATTGAAAGAAAATCGTGGTAGATACTTAAGTCGAAATGAGATTTTTTTGTTGCTATTATCTTCATATAGAAAGTTCAGTTTGATTCATCCTTTACCATTTTCTACGACATGAAAAAGTCTTCGGTTCTTCTAAATCAAATATCTCCTACACCGGTAGCTTTAGCCAATCAAAAATTTATACTCGACTCATTAACAAGTATTATATATAATTTGTTACCACTTATCTCCCGTTAAGCATGCGAGTAAACCTAATTTTCATAAAAGCAAAAAAAAAAAGCCTGAAAAATTTAATTATGATAGTTTCTTCCTTTATGATATCCGTATCTCTTATAAATGCATTGAATTCTTGAAGCCAAGTATCAACGAAATTGTGTTATTTTTCAATTTCATGATACGCACGTAATAAGCATTTAACTATGAATTTTTTGTATTACTTTTGTTTGCTTGAATTCGTAGAACTCGAAAAGGCTTTTCTTCATCTTTGAGTCGCATGAAATTAAAAAGAAAGAAATACCATACAGTAGAGGACACAACAAAACGAATCATTGTCTCGCGCAAGTCGGCGGAACGCAAGTGCTCTTTTTCAAATCAAAATAATCACCTCTGTGCAGTCATTCGAAATCCATTTTACTACTCCCGAGTTCTTAAAGAAAACCCAAATGGAAATACATAATATCGAAAGACTATTGTTTCAATGGGCTGAGAGATGTCCTGCTTCCGTTCACTCTGGTAACAAATACGCGCACACGATGGAAAACCCCGATTTTTTCGCCTCTTTATCTGTTATATTATTATTCATTCATCATTTTAATATTTATTTACATTAAAAGTACCGTCCTATGTACTTAAAATTATATATATATATGTGTGTGTGTGTGCGAGTGTGTGTGCGTTCGTGAGTGTGTGAGTGTGGTAAATTAAATTCAAAATTAAATACGATATAATGTTCTCTCTCTCGATTCAAATGAGTGATATTTTTTATGAATTTTTAGCGCGTTGCAAATCTGTTTCCTTTTAAATGGCCTCTGTCTACAGCTTTTTCTCATTTGGACTGTTAAAATAGAAAGCAAATGTGTAGAGAATTACAGTCTCGTCCCATTAACTTGTGGTTCATTAGCTCGCGGGTCCACTTAAGTCGCATTTTTACCCTGGCTACCTTTTTATGAGATTCAGATTAATCTTTTTCCAGATGACACTAGGACTTCCTGTTAAAAAAAGACATTTATATCTTTTTAGTTTTATTTTATTTCTATTTTATATATCGTATAATAAACTTGCAATGGATTTTCAATTTGCTATTACAAACTTATACTCCGAATAAGAGAAATTAGAAACACGAGAAAAAAAGAAATAAAAAATCTGACGAAGATGAATAAAAGATTGTCTTTGATACGCATCCTTTGAAAGATTGGGGCTAAAAGATGGTCAGTTATTTTAATACATTCGGTTTGAACGTTTCAATTGGATATGGATCACCATTTTTCGGAAAGCAAAATTTTCTGTTTAATTTTTGTTGTCAGAGGTTGTTTTTATGATCTCGCGGTCAGTAAGATTAGCCTACTCGTAGAAACTTAAATATTCGTGGTTCACTTTATTTGTGGTTTAGTAATCTTAGATTCTAATGACCATGAGAGAATGGAGTCCGTCTGCATAGTCGATTTTCAATATTTTTCATTCATTTGTGTATTTTATTTGCATTGCTCATTTCTCTCGTGTCTGTAATTAACTGTAATCATAAATGCTCATAATAATTTCCTTACTTTTTCCCGATATTAATTCTTAAAGTATTTATTCGACCATCAATCATGTGAAAGAAAACAAGATGAGAGCTTTACCAAAATTTGGGCTTAGACCTGCTGATGGTTTCATACTGAGTGCGTTTTAAGTAACCCAATGCAAAAACACTAATATAATGGCAGAAGGGAATGATAAAATAAGCGTGCATAAGACATAACAACAGTTGTTCTGGATAAAAAAAAAGCCGGATTAACTATCTGCAGATTCTTCGCGTAAAGATATATGAGATCTTTCAAAACGTACACTAACGTTAGCGATCCTCAACCAATGGGGCGTGATAACAATAAATGGAGGCGTGAGAATATCGAATAGAAAACATATACATTGAAAAA
This sequence comes from Nephila pilipes, assembly GCA_019974015.1. Classification (NCBI taxonomy): domain Eukaryota; kingdom Metazoa; phylum Arthropoda; class Arachnida; order Araneae; family Nephilidae; genus Nephila; species Nephila pilipes. The sequence continues at coordinate 1,203,658 of BMAW01023693.1, read as the reverse complement.
AAAATTATTAATTTACTGTAAGGAAAGAAAAACAAAATACATTATGACATGATAAATAAAATACACATTTACACTGATACAATACACTCATAAAAAGAATTGTATTAATAATTAACTTATCAATACTAAATTAAAAATAAATTTAATAATTACTCGTGATGCCTTCGGGACTGTCTTGCAAAGCAATGTTTTTCATTGGTAGTTTTAATGTTATAAATGGTCACTCTGAGTTTTTTTGTTATATTTAGTTGAGATCTAGTTTTGCTTTCGAAGCAGATATTGCAAAAAATTCCAGTTTTATAAAGGTAGGATGTTAAAAATGTTAATTCTCAGTGCAGAAAACTAATCGACTCTTGCACCAAATTCAAAGAATGATCTATTACTAAATTGTCTTTTGATTTCGCTACTTACCGAAAAGTCAATGAAGATTTCTTCTTCGGTAGTTGAGAGACCTTTGGAAATATTTTGAAATTGATCCATAACTGACTCGTAACTTGCTCTATCAAGTTATCGTCAGCAAGAAAATACTATTAAACATTTTTTCCCAGCAAGGCTAAAATATTTTCAATGGTTACAAAACAACTTACACATATTGTTCTACAGTCTCGTTAGTTTTAACACATTCATCCACATTTGCAATGATTTCTAGGTGTTTTTTTTTAATTCTGCTCCACAATTCTAATTTCCTACAAAAAGCATCTACTTTATCACTCATTAACTTTTTCACTAAAGCATTAACCAACGTATGCGAATTTGCTCTTCGGAGTTAAAAATTTAAGATATTTATTTTCTGGGATATATGGCCAAAATAGTTCAATTTCACATCTCAAGAGTAAACCACCTCGAAACTTCTCGGCTTCCAACTGTTTTCCTCTTCTAGAAAAATGGCGATTCCATCCCATATAAACGATTCATAAACACGTTGCTAAAATTTTCCACTCGATAACCATCTTGCCTCACAATAAAATATTAAAATTGGACTTATGTCTTTATAAAAAGGGCGGTAAAGTTTCTTGACTTTAGGGGGTGTCGTTTTTGTATAATTTATGAGTACAACCGCAGTGAGCACAATATTCAGACCAGGACTTATTTCTTTGGAAGCCTGAAAAATCTGTGGATCATTTAGTTCAGACACCTCACGGCGAATTTTATTTCACAAGTGCTTATAACTTGGAATTTTCCAGATATAGAGCAAGCATCATCGGTACATATTCCGATGCAACTTTTTGACTCTATTTACCTTGTTTATAAAATCATTTAAGATAACAAATAATGAGAGTGCATTTGCTTTGAGTTCTATTGAATTGCAGAAAAGTAGTTCTCCTATACTTCACATATCATCTTTAAATCGAACACAGGTAATGAAAGGAGCATTTATTTTGCTGTATTTTGCCTCATGAAACCGAATTGAAAACAATATGTTACGCAACTTACCAAAAAAAAACGATGCTGTACATACTACATCATCAATTCGATGAGCAACAATATCATTTTGAACTCCAATTTTTTCGCAAAATTATCTCCAAACGCAGTTGCAGCTGGCAAAATTAGCTATTCACCAATTATGTAAAGCTTTTTGCATCTGGCCATTTTAACAAATCTTTGTAAGAGTAAAGCTTTTTAACTTACAGACAAAGTTTTTTTTTTAAGAAATGAATTTTACTTTTGATATGATTTTAATTCGAAGTATTCTCGAAATTTATTAACGTACTCACTATGCAATCTTTCCGAATATCTTGTAAGTTTATTAGGTTTCAAGCTGTCTGCTGTCAAAAGGTTTGAGCAAATGACGCACAATGACATTTCTTTTTCATTTACTTCAAAACTGGTAAACCCAAAATTTAAGTATCCTTGAGAATATTATCTTTATTTTATTTTCGGGACTTTGCTCGTCTGTGCACTGTTGACGCTTCATTATCGTCTAATGCTCGCTTATGCCCACTTCAAATTTTATCTGTATATGATTCTGTATAAATCTACTACCGAGAATTGTTCTTAATACTCAAATTGTAATATACTCATTCACATTACGGTAGAAGGATCACTTATACTGTGAATGGGTGGAATTGAGCAAGCGTTGAGCATTTAAACACGTTTGCATCAAGCTTGCGTATGCGTTCTAGAACGTTCGAGACAAACCAAAACGTCCCGCGAAGCCGCGATAATGTTCGATGTCGTGGTGACGCAAAACAAAGAATAATAATAGATGCATCGATCCTAGTTTTATCAATGCAGCTCATTGGGGTTTTGTCAATGCAACTGACACCAAATATTAATAAAAAGATAAGTAATTTGTAAGATTTGTTATTATAAATGCTTAGTGTAGCTTTAGAGTCAAAATATTCAAAGTAGATTATTGTTATATACATTGTTATTGTATGAGGGGTACGATGAAAATTATGATTGAACGATTGCAGTCTCTAAAATATTGAGAACTACACTTTTATGACATTATTTCTGTTTAATTGCCCTGCAATCAGCATTTAAAGGGGACTTTTTTCCAACGCTTTTTATTGCCTTGCATTGTGGCGCAAATCTTTTCATCAATGTTTCACCGACTTCTTTATAAATTATTCCCTGGAAATTTCGCACTCAAGCTCAAATCGGACGAAATACAGTATCCAATTATAAAACTACAAAGGGGAGGGGAAAAATAAAGCTAAAATAAAATTTTACTATTTTCATTTAAATAAAAACTAAAAAAGTAGAAAATAATATTTATGAAATTTTAAGAAAAATCCAACATTTCTATGTAGCAAAGGAGTAAAAAAATAACTAAAAAGTAAAAAAATATTTTTTTCGGCCAGTATGAAATTAAATGAAAATTAATAAAAATGTCAATTTATCATCAGTATTAAAAAAAAATGGAGATTTTTTTATCCAAATGAAAATGTTTGATTAAAAAATAAATTGTAAGCACTTCAATACACTAATTTATGAGCGCGCACAACATTCCAGTTTTGAGTCAAACAGTTTCAGATTGGTAAATTTTGGCTTTTTTTTTATTTATGATGATGATAAACCGCCAATTAATTTCCTACTACCGAACTAATTATTTTTGACTTTTTAGTTCCTTTTTAATCTTTTACCACATAGAAGTGTTACTTTTTTTTAAAAAAAAAAAAAAATTCATATGAAATAAATTTGAAATGGTATAAATGTTCACACACAAACACACAGTATTAATGGAAGTTACAACCATTGTTTACTCCTTTCATTAAATGTATATGTTCAGTGTTCCATGAGCTACACTTATAACGCCGATTTCGAGCATAATACTCGATTCCAGCGAAGATTCTAGTGGAATTATAAGGGTTGTTTCATGTTTATAGTTTAACTGACGCTAGTGTTAGCGTGGCTTGATCTGGAAAATGATCTCAGCACAAGCATCTTCCTCAATGAATAACCGATCAAATTGAAAGGGTCAGTTGTCTGGGGAACGTTAATCTTAATTGAGAGATGAACATGATTTCTGTTTCTGTGAAGAAAAGAGATCAGTTTCGTGATTTTCTCCTTTCTACATATTTTGAAAACTTCATTCCATTGCACATTGTATAAGTGGAAGATTATTTGATATGTCTAAAAATAAATTTGATAAGCAATGCACTGAATAATAATCGATGGAATATGCGTGCGTCGCGGCTGAATAAAGGCAGGATTGAAAAAACAATGAAAAGTATGAATTATATATATTTATACTCGGAAATAAATAAAAAATCGTGACGTCAAAAACGAACCTTATAGCTTCATCGAGAAGCCGTCCGATAGGGAGACAGGTAAAAGGACTGCACGAGAATGAGGAAAATGCGCGCAATCATTCAGAATAATGAGCACATAGAATCGGATTAAATTTCTTTAAAAAAAAAAAAAAGCTCAATGGGCTTTTAAAATAACTTTACTTTTAAGCGAGATGATGTATCAAAAGATAGGACTGCGATCCTTTTATTACTCCCATCACTCCGGAATAGATCCTGGATTTTAATACTCCCGCAATGGGGATCATTTACTCTCCTATAGATGGCCCATTTAAGCACAAATACTGCCAAAGAAACGATGAAATAAACAGCGATTTGAAAAATCACTTTTCTCTGATAAGTGAGAGTCTGTCTTGGCGGAAGTTATTAAAGGGTTTGTGAACTTCAGAAATCATGGAACTTGCAATGCAGTCAGCAGAAGAGGCCAAGAAATATTTTAAGCAAATCGGAAAAAAATGCCTAACTTAAAGAATAAATATATTTTGAGTAATAGTTTTATTTTATATAGCTATTCTTATTTCGAAGAATATATATCGAATTTTAAATCCGTTTTTACAATGCATACGCATTCTTAAAACTATTTCACGAAATATGACATAGAAAAATTCTAATTCTTCGTAATTGTTATTACCTTACTTTTATGCATTGGACGACTGTGAACTGCGATGCTTCGCCAATGAGTAAATATTCCAGGCATTTATTGAAAGAGTAGACAGAAAAATGGTACATTTTTTTCAAAGAAAAGATATTCATAATAGTCATAAATTATTATAAGATAAAATAAAATTCTGAAATTTTATGTGGAAATTATAAGACAAGCATCGCATATCAAAGATTGGTTTGTTTCAGTTACATCTCTATGGAATCACACGAAGACTATTGACAAGCGACAACGTATTTTTGAGCTCGAATTATGTGGAGAGGACATCTTTTAAGAAAGATATGACACTCCTTTAGCCTTCACACTCAGGAAAAGAAGAGTTATGGAGTCATCAGAAAATTCGTCTCTAGTATGGTTAACATAGAACTTTGGGAGAAATTTTCATTATGTCTTCTGTAATTCACTCAACACATTAGATGAACAATCTTTTCTGATCTTGAGCAGGTGAAACTCTTCTAGGCGTCAAAGTCCCTGGAAATTTGAGGCTTCAGCGCACTACCATCTTTGACTCGTAACCATATTTCGAAGTCTATCGCCCATACTCACCGCTTTAGTTAATCAAATCAAATCGGAAGTCACTCATGGTAAATGGGTGCGCAAAAAGAATTGTTACCAGCCATGAATTGGACCTCGGCAAAACAGAAAAGATCCCGAATATTGTGACGGATTCTTCTCTAAAGAAGTAGTGTTACGGTAGTTACTTGGTATACTAGATCAAGCACCGTTCCTGAGATCTGACCTTAATTGAAGACAATGTTGCCAGTAACCTTTATATAGCCATACAGAGATGTTACTTCAAACCAAACAACACGTGAGCTTCTAGGCTTCCTCGCTGGATGGTCTCTGAAGGAACCGACCACAAAATTTAATCAAGCTCCGTTGGCCCTCGCTCTATAAGACAGGTGTTCCATTTCAGAAATGAAAAATGCACAGATGTTGCAGGATGTCAGGGGAGAGATTAACACTGAGATAGAACAGAGCCACATATTTCGAGTGGCCGACCCGCACTCCGTACATGGGACACTATGAGTTCGAAAAGAGCCACAAGTTCCTCGCTGTTTCTACAAAACGATGAAATGTAACAGGAAAATTCATCAGTCTTTATTACCTCTGCACGTCTGTTTCAAGCTTTAGCTCAACCTGCCACTTTGCACACGCTTCAAAGGCATGCTGCTCCGTATGGTGTGCTATACATAAACAGGAAATACTACTATATATATAATGATATTGTGCTTTGATCATTAATCACTGTAGTACCTGTGCTACTTGTGCTTTGGAGTATGTTCAGCTAAAATGATCAAGTATCTCAGATTGTTTTTTTACTAATGAATAGTTTTGTGGCAGGAAACTTAAAAAACGATGAAAGATGCTCGAGAAATGTTAAGTACTTGAAAGATCGTGCAGCCTCAAAAGCCAAGAGAGTGACGATTGTATCCTATTTTAACTAACCCAAGACTCGGCGTTAAAAAAAACAATCAAAAATCCTATGCAAAGTTTTGCAAAGAACAGATTTTGTCATCCAAGATGCGCTTTTTTTTTTTTAATAATTATTATTAAATTGCTCAATTAAATAAAAGAATTAAAGTAACCGATGAACAATCGAGAAATGGACAATAGTAAACTTTTCCGATATTAAAATTAAAGGAAACGATAAATTATTAAATTGAGTATATTTAAGCTAAATGCAATTAAAATTGAAGTAAACGATAAAATATTGAAAACTGAAATTGATCCACCTAAACAATATCCCCTTGGGTGGTAAAAAAAAACTAAATGACACCTTAACGGCTGATAGTTGCGCCGTATTGGCAGTCATTGAAATTCAATAATATTACATCCTATTTCAATGCAGCCCCCTTTGGGTGTGATTTGGTGATATTTTGCTTACTGCAGCAAAGGTGTGAGCTAAAACAGTATTTTACTGCGAGTAACAATTTAATTGAATGGCAAAAGAATGAAATGAAGTTATGCTGAGCCAATCAAGGTGCCTTTAGTTAGAAAGACGTTAGAAAAAGGGGGGGGGGAAACATAAAAATTGGTTACCAAGAAGTTAAGTGTGTTCCTCCCTTTCTAAATTTCTACACCACGCCAACTGTATGGATCACTTCTATAATGATAGCCTAGAACTAATTACATTCTACTCAGATGTCTCTCCAGTCATCTTACTCATTGCAAAACTGATTGCCACAACTCAATTGCCTCCTAGACATCCAATACACACAGGAGTAGTGGCCGTGATAGGTGAGTGGTCATGGTAGGGAGCTCGTGGATGGCTTTTGTTTCCGTTAAGTCGTCAGTTGATGTCCTAATGCCACTAAGACCCTTCGTGTAGCGGGGATAATGCGCATTCAATCTCTTAAAACTCCAAGTTCTCCTATTGGCGTAATGTAGAAGTTTGGAGAGGCAAGTGCCGGCTCAGTTGTCATCACTAAACCGAGGTTCAAAATGACGAGCTCTGTCGCCAATAGCCCTCGTGTTGCTTTTTAGTGCGTCATTAATCAATTTAATTAACCATAACGCATAACTCTCAGAAAATTGCTGTTCTTCGATTTTTATCGAGTTTATTGACTAAGAATTTAAGTTCCGAGAAAAGAATCAATATGAAAACTAAAAAAAATACCGATTTTCTTTTAGATGTATACACTACTTGAAAGTGTTTGATGGGAGTATATGTATTTAGATACTTTTAAAATTATAATTCATTATATTTTTCTTTTAAAAATTATATTGATCTCGGGTATTCTATCCAATACAGAAAACAAGCTTCATTTTGAAATTGTAAAATCGTGCATTGAAAACTAGCTTTCATGACTCTAACTCATAAAGTTTTCGATTTCAATTTCGCTGAGTGCCCCCAAACTTTTCCTCGACAGTCAGTGTGATTTTATTCAAAATATGATGCGCCTAACGGTTTTCTATGAAATGTTGTGAGTTGAAAGAGCAGATAGAATTATGAATATTGATGTACAATTTATTGAGTTGGTACGTATGATAACGGAACTGATAATAGACTTCCTCCTGTTACACAAACACGAACTGTTCATAAATAAATAGAAGTAACAAATATGTTACGATACTAGCTTTTTTTTATCGATTGGATTGCTATTTTTATAATACTTTTCTAGCGTCATACATTAACTATATTATTTGGAAGGGGTAACCTTAACAGCAATACTTCACTGGACGATTAGTGGAAAATATATTGAAATATGTTTGAAGTGTTACATTAATAACAACAATGCGTATTGAAATTATTCAAATTACATCGAATATGCTAGTCGGTTATGTAATGTATGGAAAGAAAGGCTTTCGGATTTGCATTTAACTGTCTGAATCGAAACAACATTATATTTCATATCTGGAATCGCGCTTCAGCAATAAAATAAAAATATATATATATAACAAAAATGTCGCCTTTTTGTTACTATATTTATGCAAAAAACTTCAATTGACCCATTTCGTGAGATATTAATCATCACCTGTGAAAGATCTTCAGAAAGTAACGTCAAATTCTGGCCAGTTATACCTCCACATCGCAGTGTCAAACATTTTCTGTTTAATCTAGGACGGCTCTTCGTGAGACTTTGGCAAGAATTCAACGGCCTCGCTCTATACTTATTTGTTACATTTGTTCAAACTGCTGATACATATAAATTGCCTAAATTCTTAAAAAAAAAGGTAAAAAAGCAGAGAGAGATTTAATGTTCTTGAAACTTTGAACACAACAGAGCTTTTGAGCAACAGAACTTTGTGTGAACACAACAGTCTTTTTTTTTTTTTTTTTTGATTGTATTACGGCTTGAAATAAAGTAACGTAAAATGGAATGTTCAGATAAGATTAGAATTGCTACACCACTCATCACTCACACAAGCAAAACTGGAGGAGGCTATCAAAACTTTTCGGGCTTAGAAGAAAGATTTTTGGACATGGTTCTGAAAGCCTTGAAAATGCCGTATGAATTGATTTCATTCGAAGCTTCTTCGGGGGGCAACCGGACAGATCCTATTGATATGATTAACAAAGATGAAGCCGATGTATCTTTCAGTTTGATGAGCATGACGCATAATTTGAGTCATGCAATCGATTTCATTCATGTTTACTTGGAAGATGATCAGACCTTCGCCATCAAGAAGCTTGACGCAGATCCAACATTTCTTTATTCGTTTGATTTGTCTACCTGGATCTTGACTTTGAGTGCCATACTTTCCATGCCTCTGATATTTCGGTTCTTGTTTGGTACGAAATACACGTACATTGACATGCTAATACAACTTCTCGGATCTGTGTTGGGGCAGCCCATGAGCACTGAAGAGAGTCCCTCCAAATATAAAATTTTTATTAGTGTGTGGCTTTATTTTGCAAAATTTCTGGCGATCTTGTTTTCGGCGGCCTTTTCATCAATTCTTACCGTTCCGTCGCGGAGCCCGAAAGTTCGAAACTTCGAAGAACTCTCTAATGCAGTAGCGAGACAAAACTATAAATGTTTCATCCATGAAAAGTCGGTCCTATTCGAATTTCTGATACACCACGAGAAGGAATATCTGCAACGCTTGGGCAAGGATGTGGTTCACCACAATCGGTACTTCAGTAAAATCTCTCAAATCAACACCGATTCTGCGGTGGTGAGCAGTCGGAGGGTGTTGCAGATGATAACCAGCGCGGAACAGGAGAAATATTTCATTTCCAGTGACGTCCTCGAACTTTGGAAACTTGCGATGCCCATGAAAAAAGGCTTTTGTTTGAAAAAAGGAAACAACACTAACTACACTCTACAAACTTTTGTCACTCGCGTGAATAATGGAGGACTGTTCGGTAAGCTGATGAAAGAGGAAGCCTTTAAGATCTTGATTCGTTTAACCGGCCTGCAACTCGACGAGGTCTTGAAACCATTATCATGTCATGATCTAATTGGGGCATTCATAGCGTTCCTGATTGGCTTAGGTCTGAGTTTTCTCGTGCTCGTTTGTGAAATCGTGATGAACAAAAGAGGAGTGAAGACTGATTAATCATGCCTTTTCTCACTTAAAGCTATTTCTATTCAAATTATTTAAAAGTTATTCATATGAAAGGAAGAAAAATGAATGAATGTTCCAACTTCAAGAACTTGTGCTCTTTCTCTCTCACTGATTTTTATCAAGTCACATAAGAAGTAAAGTCTGAGTATTGTTTATTTGTCCACGCATTCAGTTATCCGAGCATAGAGTTAACTTACATCGTCAACATAGTGCAATAATGGATTAAATCGAAGATAAAGAGTGGTTTTATTCTGTAACGTCACTTCGAGTTGTTCATTAATTTGTAATTTAAAAAAGGCTTGGAGGTACACATTTAAAATTTTAATAATAAAGTATATTTCACTTTAACAATTTGCATTGCTGGGAAGGAGAGGGTTAAGTAAGAGTAAGTAAGTAAAAGTCAACTCAGACGATGAGAGAGTGACGCGAGATGGCTCAAATTGGATCTTCGCTATTAGAGGCAAATGTTTCCATGTGACAATATGAAAATGCGTTTTGAGACCCAAAGTTCAGTTTCTTAGGTATTTTTTAGACTATTTTTTTCATTTCGAACAGCATCATAGACATCTGAGAGCGCTTGCGCACTGTCATCAATCGGCGGGGTAGACGGTCGGGTAAGGCGTGTACGTTTATTATGTTCTTAGGATTATTGGCGAGCGCTGTTTTTTAAATTACTAAAACTTATTTTCGATTATGTTCAATATTTAAATTGTGATGTAACAAGTAAATTATATAATTCAAAATGAGGGCCCAGTCACTTTGGAGTCCGGTTCTCCGATCACCCGCTGCACCAAAAGTCCCTCCATTGATTAGGGAAATCATTTATAGACTCTTGCCAGATAACCTGAACTAATGACAGATAACCAGATAAAATACTTCCATTCATTTCGTGAGAAGAAGAAGAAAGCTTCGAAACGGCATGAACGTAGACGCCTTATTCGACAGACCTCGCTGCTTCTTACTGACAATGAGCAAACGCTTTCAGACGTCTATGGTGCTGTTGAAAATGAGAAAAAAGCGTCTATTATATGCCCAAAAAATTCAAAATTTCGGTCTGAAAATGCATTTGCAAATTATCACATTGAAACATTTGCCTCTAATAGCGTTGATTTGAGGGTAGAAACGAACAAATGGAACCTAAATGAGTTGATTAATTAATTCATTTGTTATTCATGTATTGATAATTTGGCGATCTTTAGCTCTTATTGCTCTTTTTAAATATGTAATGATGACAAGAAGTGAATAAATTACTCTACTAGTTATTAGTATCAATTTAATGACATTTTCTCAGTAATTGATCCATAAAAGGTGTAACATAAACATGTTTAATTAATTAAGAAACAACTTTATATGCTTATAAATTTTGCTGACCAATTTTTTAAAAATTTAAATACATTTATACATATTCTGGAATCTTTAAAATGCAACAGTAATATGCATTTAAAATTCATAAAAATGAAATCTGATGGTATTGCGTATCTTTCACAAAACTTTCTAAGAAAAAATGCAATGAAAAACGAGCAAACCAGGAAATGATTCTTTCTCATCCTCTTTTCCCCATAAATTAATTTCTACCATACAATTGAAGAAATTTTGACATCCGCATTCATATTGTCATAATAAGAAAAGAAATAGCAAGAACTGCTAGAATAAAATTAAACTACGGGAATGTTAATTTTTCAGTTTATCTAGTTTTTTTTTTCATTAAAATTTATCCAATAATATATATAAAATCCTTTTTTTGGCATTCTTATTCCAATGAAACTTTATAGTGAACTTGAAAACTTTCTCACTCTGCTTGAAGGTAATATCAAAAATCATTTGATTGTATAACACACAAATTTAATTTTAGCACGAAAAGTATCACAAAAGTACAACCATGTAATTTTCAAAAATAGTTTAACTTAAAATTAACATGTAATTGATGTCACAAAAAGAAGTATGCAGGCAAAACAGGGAAGAGAAAAAATATAATTTTTACTCGTCTTTTTTGCAAAAACTAAACATTAGTAATTACCCTTTGGCTTTTAACACTGCTTTTAATCTTGATATCACGTTCTCTAAATTTTGGGCCACAAATGATGGCATTTTTTCTGCCAATCCTCAAAAAATACTCTTCAGGATTTTATTCTTAAATCCTGAAAAATACTCTTCTTATTATTTTATCTCTTGTTCCCTAATTTGTCTATCAAGATAATCCCTCAAGTGTTCAATGGGATTAATATCGGGTGACTCAGGAGGGTTTTTGGGTTGTTTTTGAAAATTGCAGAGCATCCATTCTTGTACAGCTCGAGCTGCATGTTTTTGGATCATTATCTTGCTGAAATATAAATGATTTCTGAAGTCCTAATTTTACAGCGCTGTGATGCAGACTATCTATTAAAATGTTCAGATAACTGAATTGATTTCTTATTCCATCAATTATTATTAAATTACCTACACCAGGCACTGACATGCAACCCCAAACCATAATCGAACCATATTTAACAGTTCCTTTACTATTTTTTGGTCCGAGCACTGAATTGACTTTTTTCCATACTTTTTGGTGTCCATCTGACCCATAGATGTTGAAATTACTCTCCTCGAAAAAAAATTACAGAACTCAAGAAAATCTGATCCAGTTTTACATTCTCTTTAGTAAAGATCAGTCTGTTTTTGCTATTAACTTTGCTTGTGAACGGTTTGCTCCAACGGTTTGTTCCGACCATGGTATCCTGTCTTTCCTAGCTCACGGCGAATTTTCTCAGGATTGCAAAATTTATCTAAATGGTTTTTCTACGCCAGATTTTAATTTTTAGCACTAATATATGGATTTTCCTTAATTTTTCTAATAACATCTTGACTTTTTTCTATCTATGAGTGGTTGACCAGTTCTAACCTTGTTTCTAGTTCTGACTTCAGTCCAAAAATTTTCAATAACTTTTAGTACTGTAGCAGGACTTTTCTCGTAAGTCTCTAATTTCTAATTTCCCCAAGAGAGCAAGTCTCAACGGGACATCTCTAATTTCCCGTTGAGACTTGCTCTTCTAGTGCAATTCGGTAATTAAATCTTTCAGATCTTGTGATAGGTCCTTTCCTCGTAAATGACTTACAATCTTTAAATTTTTCAGATTGCATACATTCTTTTGTGATACAAGTTTTTACTCGCAAATAAGAAAATGATATTTAAAATTGTAAAGTAATTTAAGGCAAAGTTCATTTTCTTGAAGCATAATTTGCAATCAATAACATATACTCTCCAAAGATATATGTATTGAATTTATTTTAAAAATGTGGACTTTTTGACTGAAGACATGAGGTGCATACTTACTTTTATGACTAAGTGCACATCTTGTTTGGCGCAGCATACCACATCTTGTTCTTGCGCCAATAATCTTCATTTTCACTTACTCACTCAAACAAAATTCTTATCAACTGAATATTAGAAGTCAAATAATTGTCTTTTTTTATATTTATAATCCTGATTATATATATAACTTTCTTTTTCTACAGCTTGAAGAACTTTGAAATTTACGAAAGTAGTTTATGATACGATAAGCATAACTTCGAAACAGAAACTCTTCCCTTTAAAAATGGAAAATAAGCTCTCTTGACACAAGATGCAAAAGTTTTACGGAAGTTTGAAATGTACTACATATAAATTAAATCTAGAGAATTAAATTCCATTATGCAAGAAAAAAATGTAATGCTTGCCAATAAAAATCAACATATATTAGATTATAAAATACCCAGTTGGAGTACATCAAATAAGTAATCGTGGCTCATAAACACAATGAGTTTAGTTTAGTTTTTTTTTTATTAACGTCGCACTAGAAGAAACACGAGGGCTATTGGCGACGGACCACGCAATTTTGATCCACGGTCAAGTGACGAGGATGACACCTGAGCTGGCACCCTCCTCTCCTAACATCCATACCACACTAACGGGAGGTCTTTGGGCCCTGACAAATTTAACGTGCATCAACCCTGATTACACGGCGGGTCTTTGGCGGCCAAGGATCGAACCCGCTACTGAACCAAAACCGCCGGCCACGAATCCGAAAGCTTGACCATTAGGCTACCGCGGCCACTAAACACAGTGAGAGTCAGAAAAAAGTAAACATTTTTTCATTTGTTACGCATTATCCTACAAATACATAATGAATATGTAACATAAAGTAACATTGCATGATTAAGTAATAATTAATATAGAAATTAACTCCTTGTATGTATTAAACTGTTATTACAAGGAAACATGATTCACTTAAACAAAAAACATCCGTTTTTAAGCATCAAAAAGTAAACAATGACAAATTTTTGCTACAAATTTTTTTCTTTTCTTTTTTCAGATATCTTCACTTTTTCTTGCAGATTCTTATAAGTTGAATCTTTAATGTACATTTTTTGTTCCTATGTTAATTTGTGGAAGGTACTGTAAAAATTTGACAAAATGGGTAATTGGGAAACAAGCATCATAAGAAACGAGAAAAATAATAAATCTGAAGAAAAATCATTATGTGAAATAGGAGAAGTTATTCAAAGAAGCCATTGCATGGTCAAGAAAATCATTGACAAGTACACAAAGAGCCAACCGGTAAAATATTTTCATAAAACAGGAAGACGACCTAATGATACAGAAGTGAGAAATATAGAACGAGAGGTCAACTCTAATCCAACTCCAAGTGCTTCAAAAATATTGCAAATCATCTTACAAACATCAGAAAAGATGGTAAGGGCAAATACTACAAGGACTGTTAATGAACATGAGATCATATGGTGAGATTCTGAGTTAAAAGAAGTAAATTAATATTTAAAATAAAGTAGAAAAAGCGTCTACAATGTACTAGAAAGTACCATAATAAGGATTTGAATTTTTGGAATTATATTTTATTTAGTGTTGAAAAAAAATTTAAAAAAATTTTGGAGCGAAGAAATCGTCAAACATTTGGTGATCGATAAATGATTGGTTTGGTTTTATTATCGTCACGTTAGAAGCAATATGAAAGCTATTGGCGACGGACCTCGTAATTTTGAGCCTCAGTAAAGTGACGAGGAGGATACCTGAGTGGTGTGCACCTTCCTCTCCTAACTTCCACACCACACCATGGAATACCTTAGGACCTCAACAGATTTAACATGTATCAGCCCCGGCTACACGGTGGGTCATTAGTGGTGTCAAGGCACGAACTCCTGACTCGATGAAAACCGCCTACCCCGAGTCCGCGACCACAACCAATAATTTCGAAGAATAAAGAGTTGAAAGAAAAACTATTGTGGAAGAATGGCAAAAAATCTCTCTTGAACTGAAAAAAAACTGAGGTCTTCTGCACCTAGAAAATTAGAGGTGGTGATAAAATTCAAAGAAATTCATACGAAATATTTATTACTACTTTTTCACCTTTTTTTTTTTTTACTATCTATGTTCCTTGTTAACTTCTTTTGGTGCATAATATTTGATACACTTTTATTTAAGTTGATTTAGTATATATAAGCTGTTGAATAAGCTCTTAAATCTCTGCCCCTTCCCCCAATTAACATAATAAATCAATAATGTATTGGATGTAAAACTTTTTATAAAGGAAAAAGAAGTATTTCCTTTGACTCTCATTGTACTAGTATGTAAACAAAAAATAAACTGAAAATACAAACTCAAATAGAGAGCGAATAGAGAAACCAAATCTCAAAAGTTGGTGTATTGCTGGCGCTTAGGTTAAGCAAATATTTCCCAAAATATTTTACACTGCTTACCATTTCTCTGAGTGATTTTAAAAGGGACATTTTTTCTTGTTTTTAGAAGTATTATATTTTTCTCAATCACGCGTATTATCAAAACTGTATGAGATATTAATAAAAACTGATAAGGATATTCATGTTCAATTGAGGTAACAGAAAAGACTAGCAAATTTCAACTTTAAATCAGTAAAATTTTGATCTGTTCCCCGCATTCTTATAGCGACTTTTTGGAGAATTCCACGACGGTTGCATTGAATAAGAGTGCACCTATTATCTGGTAACACGGAAAAGGACGATTGTTTGCATCCTTTCAGTTTAGAAAGATCCCTGGTCAGTTCTTTCTATCTACTCAGTCATTAGCGACTGTGACAGAGAGAAGCAGTGACTTGTCTTCCTAGGAATGGGGCGGCTCCGACAGGGACGGGGCGGGAAATGGGACAACATCATCTGCATACGATGAGAGAGACCGATCGGTCATTCTAACATCCTGTCACTGTGGAGTCGATACAAATGATCCAGTGTTGGTTGCGTGAATGACCTCACTTTGCATATCGGAGAAAGGGAATCTGCTTCTAAAGTTGTTTTTCATTGGGTAAAAAATCGAGGACTGTTTCCAAGAAAAGACACAGAGAGAGTCCATAAAGCCTACCAAATTATTCTCTGAACATCGTAAATAGATTCATGGCGTTTTTAAATGGGAAATCTTTCTAAATTAAGGGATATCAAATATATAATAACTCAATTAAAGTGTTTCTATACAATGCGCAGCGGATAATAACTTTTTGATTGAATGAGCTCATACAATAAAGTATATATTATCGATTGTAATCTAAATATAAATTCTTCTCAACCCTTTAGGAAAAGGGTTGAGATTGGATTCATGGGTTATTAAAGTCGCACTTAAAAGTAATATGGAGAATATTGGTGAAGGACTTGATCATTTTAAACAGCTTGAGATCGAATGACGCCTCATCTGGCCTTCCCTCTCCTAATTTCTACATCTCCTAAATGTTTCCAAGAAGACACACAGTTCGTAGACGAACTCCAACATCGGCCCTTCTACGCGACGATTCTTAAGTAGAATCAGGATTGGAATCCACGATTTAACGTGAACAACGCCAGCCATGAGCCTGACCACTCGGCTACCGAGGAAGGTATGTAAGATCATGCTTTTTTTTTCGTCGATGAAATCCGAACACTGGGACCTAATTCTCGAATTCTTGCTCTGTTAGAGCCGTGGGGGGTGTGATCTCAGATTTTATTCCACCTATCAAAAGAAACTATGAAATCTGCTATTCTAATTCGGTATTGAACTCATGTACTCAAGTGTCCATGGCTCAAACAGATAAGAAGCCGTGGAAGCCATATGGTATCGCGGTTAGTTCACACTTGAAAAATTTATTTATTGGTAGTTTTTTACTAAAATCGTAGAAATAGCAGGGAGACTATTGGCAATGGACCTCATGATTTTAAATCCCAGTCAAGCGACGACGACGACATCTGAACTTGCACCCCTTCTCCTAACTTCCACATCACGCCAACGGGAGAACTTGAGATGCGACAAATTTAAAGAGAATCAAACCTATACTCTGCGCGTCTTTATTGGTATGAGGACTTGAACCCATAGCTCAACGAAAACATCGCAGGCCATGTGTTCTCGACCATGGCCATAAGCTTCCAAGGTCCCTTCACATTTAATCTAAGAAATGGTTTGTCTAAAATTTGTCAGATCTGTCCTTTGCATCCCTGAGAACAACTAATCAACCTTCACAACTATCTGTAGCTTAAAATTATGAAGTTCATCGTGACAAGTTTTCGTACCGCTCTAGAGTGATGTAAGTTACTAACCAAACCTGAGTGATAGGGCTCTCAACCAAGAAACCGCTATGAAACCTCGCCATGCTCTCTAATGTCATTTCGATGAATTCAAAAAAGTCACATTTTCGTAGACGAAATTCATTTTATGCAAAATACTCTTAAAATTTAACCACAAAATAAGAAGGTTGAGAAAACATCTCAATACAGCCCTTGCTAAAGAAATCAGAATCGCGATTCAATCAGAAAAATAATCCACTAAGATCGATAGATCGAAAAGAGGAGAAATACATGTCTTTTCCAGGATTCGAAGTGACTGCTCAAAGTGGCACACACGTGCTTTTTGAGCAATGATGCTGGTTTGAGAGCCACAAGAAAGAAAACGAAGTGTTACTACAAGATTTTATGTACTTTAGTTTATGGTTTAGTTTCTATTAACGTCGCACTAGAAACAACACGAGGACTATTGGCGACGGACCTCGTTATTTTGAACGTTGGTCAAGTGACGAGGACGGCACCTGAGCTGGAGCCTCCCTCTCCTAACTTCCACACCACGCCATCGCAAGGACTTTGGGCCCGATAGGTTAAACGTGCATCAGCCCCGGTTACACGGCGGGTCTTTAGCGGCCAAAGATTTTATGTACATGTTGCATCATAGATTCATGTGTCCAATTACTTTTTAAAATTTTGATTGGAGGGTCGAACGCATGATAACTGCGCAGAGATCCTAATTTAGTTTAGTTTTTTATTAACGTCGCACTAGAAGCAACACGAGGGCTATTGGCTAGTGAGAAGTCCTTATATATATATAGAAATTTATATAGAAACTCATACATACAGAAAACTATACATATGGTTGTTACATGTTATTATTATTGGCTTTATTAATATTATTACATACAGAAACCTTATTATAGAAACCTGACATGGCTTATTATTAAAACCTTATTATTATTATTATTATTATTATTATTATTATTGGCTACACATATTACAGAAACCCATAGTTAATATGGTTGAAAAACTCATATTACATATTACATATTGGTTGCAGAAAACCTTATTACAGAAACTATATATATTATTGAGTTAATATTATTATTGTTAATATTAATATTATTGCTGAACTCATATTGTTATTATTATTGAGTTATTGTTATTATTGGTTGGTTATTACATATTATTACAATATTACAGAAACCCATATTGTTGGCTATTATTATTATTGGCTATTACAGAAAACCTTATTATTATTGAAAATCCTTATGTTATTGGCTATTATTAAGGTTATTATTGGCTATTACAGAAAACTCATACATATATTATTGTTATTATTAATATTGATACATTATTATTATAGAAAACTCATTATTATTATTGGCTACAGAAAACTCTATTATATTATTATTATTATTATATTGGATATTATTACATAATATTATTATTATGAAACTCATACACATGGACAGGTTGTTATTGTATTATGAAAACTCATATTACATACGTTATTACAATATTATTAAGTTGAGTTATTAATATTATTATTACAAGGATGGTTGGCTGGCTTATTATTGAGTGAATCATATACAGTTATTATTATTGCCACAACTCATAGTTGGCCAATATTATTATTGGTTATTGGAGAAAACTCATTGGCTATTGGCTGGCTGGCTATTACATATTATTATATTAATATTGATACATTATTACATATGTTAATATTGGCTGGTGAGGTAACTCCATATACACATTATTACGCTTATTATTATTATTATTACATTACACATACACACATTACACATATTATTGCAGAGAACCTGATAATATTGGCTATTATTATTATTAATATTGTTGAAGAAACCTTATTATTGTTATTGGCTGCCATTATTATTATTATTATGCTGCCATTGGCTGGCTGTATTGTTAATATTATGAAAACTCATATTGCTGCTATTATTGGTTATTAGTGCTATTGGCTGGTTATTATTACGAGAAATCCTGTCATTATTACAGGATATTATTGGCTATTTATTATTATTACAGAAACTCATACAATATTGGCTGGTTATTATTAATATTGGTCAATATTGGCCACATACACACATAGAGATATATGAAACTTTATTATTGGCTATTGGCCATTATTATTATAGTTATTGGCTGGCTATTGCCATTATTGGTTATTATTACGCTGTATTATGGTTACGTTATTATTATGGTGAAAACTTTATTACGCCATGGCTATTATTATGCCAGTAGTCCTGATATTATTACGTTATTATTATTATTGCCATTATAGAAACTCATTAACATACATTATTAGTTATTGGTTGTATATTAGATGTCATTATTAATATTATTATTACGAGCAGAACCTTATTGGCTGTTATTATTGACATTACGGTTATTACAGAAACTCATATTATTATGTATTATTATTACGGCTTATATACATTATTGATGGGCTGTTATTGTATTAAGAAAACTCATGATGGCTATTATTAATATTAGAGTTAAAGACATTATTGGCCATTATTATTACAGTAAAACTCATTATTAATATGTTATTGTTGCTATTGATATTATTATTATTATTATTGGTTATTGGCTATTATTACAGAAAACTCATAGTTATTATTATTGATATTATTAAAAATCCCATACATTGGCAGAAAATCATATATGGTTATTATTATAGAAATCCTGACATTAATATTAATATTGGCTGGCTGGCTGGCTATTATTATTATTGTTATTGGCTAATATTTAAAACCTTTTGCTATACACATGCAGAGAACTATATTGTTGTTATTGCTGTTATTGTTACGCAGAAAACCTATTATTATTGATACATTATTGGCTGAATATTAGAAACTATTATTAATATTATTGATACATTATTGGCTATTACATAGAACCATACATATTATTATTGTCATTATTACAGTATATTATTGGTTGGCTATTATTGGCTGTTATTATTATTATGCCACAAAGAAAACTCATACATACATTATTATTAAAGAAACTATTATTGCTGGCTATTATTATTATTAAAACTCATATTAATATTATTGTTATTACGTATTATTGTATTATTATTATTATTGTATTACAGAAAACTCATACATATTGGCTATTATTATTATTATTGTTAATATTATTATTATTATTATTATTATTGTTATTATATTATTACTACAGAAAACTCATTATTGGCTGGCTATTATTACATACATTAAAACCATACATTAATATTGATATTGATATTGGATATTATTGGTTATTGCCATTATTATTATTACAAGAAATATTATTGTTATTGTTAATATTATTATTATTAAGAAAACTCAGTTTACGGCTACATACATATATGAAAATTATTGCTATTATTGGCTAATATTGGTTAAACCTATTATATTATTATTACTAATATTGAATATTGGCTATTATTGCCATTGTTGAAACTGATATTATTATTATTATTAATATTGGTTAATATTACGTATATTGGCTACGGACAATATTATTGGTTGAAAACCTGATATTGGCCATTATTGCCATTATTACTAACATATTATTGCTGGTTGAAGAAAATCCATACGTGGTTGTATTGGTTATGGAAACTCATATACAGAAAATCCCATACATTATTAATATTGGTTATTGCCAGAAAATCTGATATTATTATTGTTATGTTGATGTTATTAATATTAATATTGGCTATTACAGCAAACCCATATTGGCTAATATTGGTCATTATTGTCATTATAGAACTTATATTGCTATTACGCCGATAATATTAATAAGAAAAACCTGATACGTATTGTTGATATATACATATAGAAATTCTATATAGAGAGAGAGAGAAATTTATATAAATTTATATATATATAAAATTTCTCCTGAATTTCACCAAATGAAAGAGGCACTACAGTCGGTTTGATAAATCTCTTAATGGTATTAATATAAATTAGAACACAAAGGGAAAAATAATACAGACTTAACAGATAGGCTAGACAAAGTTATCTTGTCGGATGGAACTAGTGTCCCAGCGATCCACGAGATGATGGATGTCCTGGGTGAAGAAGCTCAGAAGTTGGTTGTGGAACCAATTTTCAACATCAGCTTGGACATCATTATAGTCGGCAAATCACCATCCCTTCCAGAGTTTTTAAGAGGACCGAAGATATGGTAGTCACACTCATGAGAACCACAGTAATGAGACGTTAGAGAACTCCAGCTGAATGGCTGCAATAAATGTTTAGCACTCTAAGCCACATGAGGATGAGCATTATCTTGCAAGATGATAATGACACATCGACTTTTCTTTATATTCTTTCAGTTTATGTAATGTTTCACAGTACGTGGCAGCCTTTGACAATCCTGCCCAAAGGTAGCCATCATTCCAACAGAAGTGGGCCACGACGTCGAAGAAGCACATTAACATGACTTCTAACAGCTCCAGTTGACGAGCGAGCCTTTTCGGCCGTGGAAGGGTGTCACCATTTCATGCCTACATGGCTGGACTTCAAAGTTATGCACCATGTTTCATCAGCGGCAGTGATCCTTTGAAAGGAATTACTTCCCATTTCTGTATAGCGCCTAAGGTGATGCATGGAAACAGACATGCAATGATTCTTCTGCTACTCTGTCAAATATTTCAGCACCCATTGCGCGTAACCTTTAGGTATTGCAAGCTTCATGCAGTATTGCGGGTGAACACTTCCGGTTCATAGATATTTCTCTGCCATTTCTCAAGTGGGATTCGCTGACTAATTCTCACGAGGTGGTCTCTACATCTGCAACTGCTCTTTGAAGATAACTATATTCTCGCTTGACCAGGTCGTGACTCAAGCCCTCAGTATATTTTCTTCCACATGAAAGTTTCTCCCTACTCCATCGGAATGGGTCGATAAGACTCCATACACTCTGTGCGAAACCTAGCATCTGAATGATAAATTTCACCATTTATGCTGCTAAAAATGCACTACCGCGCGTTGACACCGTTTGAGGCATCCATTATGCGATCGATCGGCTTCATCGTGCTAACACGCTATCACACACACGCATCTGGCGAAATCTGACGATATAGTATGTATTTCCACGACTTGCGCCCTCTATAGGGGCACGCGCAGCAATCTTTCTTCAAATGGCGGAGTTATAGCAGTGCCACTTTCATTTGGGCGATCTTGAAAGATGCATGTATATACACATACATACAGTAGAAAAATTGTAGATACTGAAATTTTATGTTTCTTAACTTTGAATGTTTACAGAAAATTTATGCTCTATAAAATGCAAAAGTCGTATACAGTCAGTTTTAATATTGAACTTAATACAAGAACAAAATATTTCAATATAAGAAAATTTTATACGTATTTTAATCTGAGAAACAAACAAACACCAGAAGCAGGAAGGTTTGTAATAATTCAACTTTCTGACTAATCACTGTCCTAGTTTTAAAAGGATCAAATGTATCTGAGAATCAATGACGGCTGTAGAAGCTGACATCATGTTTACAGTTGGAACAAGTCATTATTGTGACGTTCTAGAAGGAAGACCTAGCAATCAAATTATAAGTAGGAATTGTTAAAATTTTAATATTTAGTTAAGAATACATGAAACAAAAGAGGATTTGACGCCTAGAAAGAGATGTATGTTTACTGTATTACGAAAAGAGGTATTTCCTATGCTGAAATTACAACACAAGTGTGATTCAGTGGATCATAATTCGTAGGTCGAAAGCTTTGTTTGATGTCAGGAGACAGCATAAAAATAAAGCAGGAAAAGGCCGAAAAGTTGTTCACATTTATTTATGATAGAAGAATAGAAGACTATGTCTTAAAGATAGAAGAAATGGCCATCAACGGCCATAAGAAGTTATCTGAATGATGCTGGTGTTTCTGTCAGTTAAAGATCAACCTAATTGGAAGATTAAAATGTTGGAGCAAAAATGTATTATTCCACGAAAGCTTTATCTCAATCTACAGCAACGAAAAAGATTACAGGGCAAAACAACACATTAATTGATGATGATCAATGGTCAAGTAAGTTCTATTATGGAGCGATGAAGATACCGTTATTCGATAGTGATGAACGAAATACGCAAGACGTAAGAATAGCAGATGAGCTGCATCCTGACTGTGGTTCACAGGCAACTGTGAAAACTAGTGTCATGATTTGGCCGCGAATGTCAGCAGATGATACACACCAAATAATCGGATGGGATACTGAATGCCAGAAAATACACATTGACGCTAATCTGAATCAAACTTTTATCTTCCACCAGAGATCTTTTCCCAAATAATGCTTCGACGCGGTAGCCTAGTGGTCAAGGTCGTGGACTAGCGACCGTCGGCTTCGTCGCGGGTCTGATCCTACGCCGCCAAAGACCGCCGTGTAGCTGGGCTGATGAACGCTAAATCTGTTCGGGGCCCAAAGACCTCCCGTTGGCGTGGTGTGGATGTTGTTTAGGTGCCAGCCTTGTACCGTCCTCAATACTCTGGTCTTCACTTCCTCTTCTCAGTTGAGCAGTGATGTTTTATTTGCTTTCTCCTTCCTTCTTGCAATTTTTGTGTTTCTTTGCCGGGGCTCTGCTATTTCTGGCTTGGCTTCAAGTCATTGGTGCGCTCATATTTGAGCTCCTGTTTGCCGCTCTTCCATCACAGACTCATTTATTTCTCTGTGAGTGTTGGTTAATACATCTTCTGTATTATTTGGATTTTACTTTCACTGCAACTACCTGCTGATTTCCTGAGCAAGGATAAATTTCATAAAATTACTTATGGATAAAGCTGTCATGTTGGTGATGTCCTTGCATCTCTGTAACTGAAACATGGAGAATATTCTTGAGAGTTTTCCGGAAATCAGCTACTTGGATCTTGTTCCAACTGACCCACACGAATACAAGTTTGTTTTATGATAAATTAATTAATTTTGGAACATTCTTGCGCAATTGTAAGATAAAAATAAAGACTAACAGATCAGAAATATTCAGCTACATCACCTCTTTTTCAAGGTTTTCAATGAAATTTTACAAAAAGATAGAAGTAATCGTGGAAACCTATGTTTCTGCAGCCGGAAGAGGAAAATAGCTACAAAATTAATCTGAATGAATATTCCAGCCGGATTATTGAACTTGAAAGGAATAATGTTGAACTGAATGGATTCTACAGAAGCCCGAAGAAGTTCTTTGATGTTCACTTATAATATTAAAGAACAAATTATTGATAATATTCAAGGCCTACAGGAAACTAATAGACAACTTATACCAATACCAAATTCTCAAGGAAGCTTGAACGGTACTCAACCATGAAACCAACATATGCACAGATATTGGCAACCCCACTTCTACCCCAGATTCTTTCCGTCAACAACCTAAACCTCAAAGAGTTGTACCAGGTCGCCCCCATCTGATGAAAATTTTACCTCTGCTAAAAATAAAGTAATTTCAGAACTCATCAAAAGAACTCTTATCAATCAAAATAACTAAACAAAATTAGTCGCGGTGGTTTGGCTAATCTGGTGAATGAGAACGATGTACAGCTGCTAGAATCTGAACTTAGAAAAATCGATTCTTAAGAAATTACGATATAAGGAGACCTAAGGCTAGATACCCGCAATTCATTTTAATTGAGTGGATGGTCTTATAATGAATCATTAAAAGAACTTAATTCAGAAAACGAAGTTTTAATGATAAAATTTAAAATTAATTTCCCAATTAAAACAAAAAGAGGTAATAATTAAGTTATTACAGTTGATCCGAAATCATACCCTAATATGAAAATTCTCGCATCTTTACCTTTCATTTCGAACGAGTAAGAATTGAACTATTTATAAAATGTCATGCAGGCGAAATGCTTGACATACCAAGAACCATTGTAAAGATCAAATTTGTTTCCGATGCGGATCTACAGACTCGCATGACAGAACTGAGTGTACAGCTAAATGCATTAACTGTTGTGGCACACCTTGCGTTTTGATTCAGCTACGAGGTTAATCGATGGGTGTAGGACAAGAAATTGTCCCATACTCAAAACCAAAACTTTGAGTTTTTAGTCATACTGATTTCTGGCTTGTAATATATTTTCATGTGTTCTCACACTGACTCGGTCATTAGTTATTTTTGTTTTTGCATCCCTGGCTGATCGAATCCATATTTTGCAACTAAACGCTAATCACTCGCGTGCTGCGCATTCCAGGCTTTGTGGTCGTTTCTGGAACTCGATCCGATCTTCTGCTAATCCAAGACCTTTATCAATTTTAAAACCCTTAAACTCCTGACTTCAATTCAATATTTCTTTATCCAAATGTCTCACTGTTTGTTTTAATAAAATTAATTTACCCCGAATTTTTAACAAAACCGATCATACAATAGGTGTCTTACTTAAATTTAAAACTTTCTATTTTAGCTATAAATTTATATTTCCTCCTCAACATGATTTGATACCATGTTAAAAGAATATTTATTTATAAAGTTTCAAATTATAGTTGTTCCTGACCGGGGACTTCTAATGCGAGTAGTCTCATCTGGGATATGGATTTTACTTCCATACCGAGGGACTCTCTGATTGATTCATGCTCATAATTTAAATTTCAACATTCAGAACTGTCCTACTGCTCACTGTAGGTAAGCAACCTGTGATATGGTCCTTGATATCCAACAGCATTAATTATTTGACAGGAGTTTGGACCTGGAGTTCTGACACTACCGGTTTGTGAGTGTTCAATCATGATGGACAACAAACTGAATTTGGCTTTAAACTAACATGGTACTCACAAATTTTCAAAATTTAATCTATATCCCAACCTCTATTCAAACTGTTGAATCAATTCCTGGAATTCAGATCAAATAGAGGAGTTCAATAATTTATTATTTCAACCTGTCCGTCATCCGCTTTCATATCTTTTCGTAAACGACGGGTTCTTGCTACTTCCTTCTGTTTTCTTCCTGGTGAACAGCAATTTAAAAATTTTAGAAATAAATTAAACGCTCTTAAAGGAAATTAATGGAGTTACAATATAATTTTACCCAGAAATTGAAAATTTACACAAAATATAAAAGAAAGATCTTTATATAAAGGCAAAATTCTTAATGCTAAAATGAGGCCTCAGGGAGCACTTCAAATCACCAATAGTGAAAATTCGGGCCTGAAGTCTTGTGGGTGGCCTTGGCAGCCCTGAACTCTCGGCCCTTGAGAGCAACACGTAACTGAAGTACAACA